>VWZG01013026.1:177508-223467 GCA_013396735.1 Grallaria varia | reverse complement strand
GGCCCCGCACCATTGTGCGCCCGCCGGGCATTGTCCGCACGGTGCGGGCGCGGCGCGCTGGGCGCGGCGGCTGCTGCAGGGAAGGGGGGCAAAGGGGAGGGATGCTGCGGGGCCGGGGCCGGTCGGCGGTGCCCGGGATGCTCCGGGGCCGGTCGGCGGAGCCCGGGATGCTGCGGGGCCGGTCGGTGGAACCGGGCTGGGCCTCGTTGCGGCCGCCCCGCGGGGCAGCCCGGGCGGAGCGGGGCCCTGCGGGCGCTCCTTGGCACTCGCGGAGCATCCCTGGCCGCCGCACCGCTCCCAAGGCTCCCTGCCCAGAGGGATGCTCAGAATGGCACCTGTGCCTGGCCTGGGCTGTCAGGGCTGCTGTGGCTGTGTGTGCGTGTGAAGATATTCTCTCTTGCAGCCGCCGACCCCGCTGGATGCATCTCTTTGTACGTGCAGTGCCTTTTTCACAGCCATTGATGGATGAAAATTGCCTCTCGGGCTGGTGTGCAATTTGTGCTGAAATTACTGGATTGCCATCCCTCGGTTTCATTACGGCTACTCAGGACAGATCTAGATCCTGCATTTTTGCTACGTTATGGCTCTGAATACTCATTGTAGACTGTTTCTTGTTTTTGCTGTGAATGCAAATATATAAAAGATGCTGATCATACCTTATAGGTGGGAACATTAGAGAATTATATGTTTTAGAAGTTTAATTTGAACTCTTGCAAGGAAAAAAATGAATTAGATGTGTTATTTAAAACGTTTGCATTCTGATGCTGTCCTGTGCATCACTGTAAGATGACACGTTGGACTGCCATTCTCAGTGTCTCTGATTTGCTGGGTCAGATTCTGCAGTGGTGCAGATACCAGGCCTGGTCTAGCCATCTGGGTAGCCCATCAGGAGAATGGTTTGTCCCCAGTAATTTGGGGTTTATTGCATTTGCTCTGACTCAGGGTTTGTTTCTATTGATCTGGCCTGCTGCTCTGCATAAGAATTCCAAAGCCAGGCCTGCTGTGCTGTAAATGCTGCCTCTGCTGGCACTGGAGCCGGTTCAGGTGGGTGCTTCAGTGAGGTAAATACCTGGTGATTCTAAGAGGTTCTCTGGGAATAGGTACAAAATTAGTGAAATCTGGGAGTGGTGAGATGGTTGTTGAACAGAACACAAGTGCTCTATCAGTAGTTCTGTGGCAATCAAAAGACACCGTGGGCACCTCGATATAAGAAGGATATGAGACTATTAAAGTGTGTCCAGAGCAGGGCAACCAAGATAGTGAAAGGTCTCGAGGACAAGGCTTAGGAGGAGCAGCTGAGGTCACTTGCTTTGTTCAGCTTGGAGAAGAGAAGGCTGAGGGGTGAGCCCATCACAGCTTCCTCACAGGGGTCAGTGGAGGAGGGAAATGCTGATCTCTCTCCAGTGACCAGTGATAGGACGCATGGAAATGGAATGAAGCTGCATCAGGGGAGTTTCACGCTGAACAGTAGGAAAAGCTGATTCACTGAGAGTGGTTGGGCACTGACACAAACTCCCCAGGGAAGTGGTCAGGGCACTAAACCTGTCAGAGTTCAAGGACCATTTGGATGATGCTCCTTGTCATGTGGTTTGGTGTTAGGTGGTCCTGTGAGGAGCAGGGAGTTGGACTCAATTATTCAACTTGAGATATTTTGTGTTTCTAATCAACTTATGGGATTGCAGCCAGTTCTACCTGTGCTTCCCCAGGGAGCAAAATCCCAAGGAGAAGCTCAGGGAGAAAAGACTGGAAAGTTTTTGCTGGGATTTCCATAGAAGTTGCCCGGTGGAGGTGGCTGCCAGGAGCTGTTGATGGGTTGCCCCTTTGGCTTTGTCCCTTTCCCAGAACTGTGGCAATGGTGTGGGCTGCTGGGATTCCCTGGATTCAGCAGAAGTCCCAGCAGAAAGGAGTAGGCTGCCAGTGATAGACACTTCAACCTTTCTGACTTTCTGCTCTCAGACTGTCCTGGTGGTGCCTAAGGTAGAGAAATGAGGCTCTTGCCTTGGAGATTAATCCAAGCCGGCTGTTTCCAGTGTCCTCCCCAATCCTCCCTTCAGGCTCTGTGATATTGCCAATGCATTGCCTCAGCCTCCCTTCCAAGAGCCTCGTCCCTGTCACCTTTCAGTGGCCTCTGGTAATCCTTCTGCTCTCAGGGGCCATTCCCAACTAAATAATCTTCTGAATAAGAACTTCTGTATCCTGCTCATTAGGAACTGAACATGAGGTACAGCTAAAACGTGGTTATGTTTTAAGGAGGTGATTTGCTGTTGTACTTTGTAAATGTATGCTGGGTTCTGGTAGACCTTTCATTATTAAGACTTTATTGTATCTAGAAAGATGCTGCATAATTTCTCTGCCATTACAAAGGATGAGTGAGCCCAGCGTATTCAAGTGAGAAAAATGCTGTGAAACATAACTGGTAGAACGATGCCCAGAATAATTTTCAGGTTTGATTTCTATTCATTCATTTGATAGTTGATATTGCAGTTTAGGAATTATAAAAATAGTCGTCCAACTGTAACAAAGGGATGGTGGTGGATTCTACTGTCATAAGGCTGGTATAACTCAGGTGTAGCTTGAGCAGTTGAAACCTAAGTAGTTTGTTAATTATAATTTCTGGTTTTTTCCTCTCTTCTTTTTGACCAAACTATTTGAGCCTGAAGATGGCTTTCACTACTGAGTCATGGCCATTTTTAATTGTGGACAATATTTGTGCTTTCTGTTGGCTTTGTGAAGTTGCAAGGCAGCAAAATAGTCCTTACCAGATACTCAAATTTTGAATCACTTTCCAGTGATTTCATATCTTCTGGGTTCTGTCAGATTTCTCTTTAATCTTTGTGCATGGAAATGCAATATTTGCACTCCAAGACTGCAGAACACATTTTTGTTTTAAAAGATATTTTGTTTTATATTTATGTTTATGTTCTTGAGTTTACCATTACATGTTTGCATTATGTGTTTCTAAATCAATAGCTTACTTAAATTTCAAGCAGGTAACATCTTCAAAGTTCCTCTATAAATCTCTATCCCTTGAGGATCTAGTCTTTACTGGATTATAACAAATTTATCCTGCCGTCTTCAGAGATGGATGTTCTGATGCCCTCTCTTTATAGGTCTGTGCAAAGCACCGGTGCAACTTTCTGTCATCAGCTCTCAATATCCAGAATCCATGAGGGTAGGAAAATGTGGGTTTTGTAGTACTTTTAGTTTCTGTATCTTTAAGGTCTATTTGATTTTCTCCTTTAAAATTTGAGGACTAGAAATCTTGGCTCCAGGAGGTGGGGCTCTAAATAGAAAATTCACCAGCATGCTGGGAAGAACCAAGAGAAGGCTCTGTGGTGTGGTCATGCTGAACCCTGTCAGGTCAAATAAGCATAAATACAACTCCTTTGGAAATGACAGAAGAACACTGTGCATCGCAGTCTGCAGCTTGGATTCCGAAGCATCCAGTGAATTTTAAAGGAAAAATAATACATGCAAGCATTTTCAGGGCATGGGCTTTCAGCTCTTCTCACTAGAGCCGATGGTGCTGGTCGCTTTGCTCGCCCGTGTTTGCATCACGGGTGGGTTGCTGAGAAACTCGCACGTCCTGGAAACTTTAGGATTTGTGTTTTCCCTGGAAGATGACACTTAGACACTGCAGTTCTCTGTGTTAAACAGTCTGCATCAGCGATTGTCAGCAGGGGAGCTGTCGGAAGTGAGCTGATGTCTGTGACTATCCCCAAGGCAGCCTCACACAAGGAAGAGGCACAGAAATGCAGCACACGTCTTAATACAGAGCTGCACAGTGAAACCTTCCTCGTTAACAGCTTAACAAATACCAACAAATAAGGAATACAAATGAAGACTGGATGGACTACAGTTCCATTTCTAACTTTGGATGAAATGTGCTCTGACAGATAACAAAGCAAGCTGACATACCTGAGAAGATTGTTAGGATAAAAGAGCTGCTATGGTATGCCAGGTCTTTTATGTTAAAAGTGATCATGCAACGTATAACAGCGTCTCAGATTACTTAATCAAAAATAACAAAAAGAGTGATTTGAATTAATTGAGAACAGCTGATGCTGAAATGCACTTTGTCTCCCATTTTCACTTCATGCATTCCTTCTGTCTCCACCCAGGAACTAATATCTTCCCATCTGTACTGCATTTCTCAGGCTATTTGTTGATCTTTGTTGAAACTCTTTATTATAATAAAATTAAAATAAGTGTTTAGGGGAAAGGCTTATTAAACTTTACCTTGTATGGACTGTAAACAAAGGGTCTAAGTGACCTGGAAACAAAAACTGAAAAGAAGAAGAAACAGCTGTTGCAAATTGCACAGAGATCGCAGGTGGTTTGGGGCAATCCGTAATGAGTGAGCAAATAAAGTTGGGAGAAAGGAGGGAGTCAGGATTTCTGCATTTGTTTTTCTGCATGTGTGCTGGTTTGCTGACGTTCACTAAGTTGTTTTTTTTTTTAAATTGGGTGCAGAAATATTTTTCATTTTTTTATTTCTAAAGCATAAGCAAAATCCTTAGAACTCTTAATGTTGCAGGTGATAGAAATTAATTAGAGCCAACATTGTACTGTTTTGCTTGCATTGGGGGTAGGCTTGTACAAAAATTTTAAAGATACTTAGAATTGTATTAAGACACGAGAGACACGAATGTGATTTTTGTTTTGAACTTCTGCTACTTGTAGGTAAGTCCTTGGTGTTTTTTTCACTGCATATAAGGTTCTGCAAGGTGCTCTAGTCCATCTCTGTGCCTTGGTGAGGAACAAAATGGGATGCAATCATTTTGGAGAATCTGCCTTAATTTAATACAGCCCTTAGTATTTTCCCCTCTCTGATGGGGAATTGCCATCACTTACAATCAGTCTTAAGTGAACAAAGGGCATTTGGGGACTGTTGCACTGGAAGAAGATTGGGTTATTTACAGCTGAAAGAATACTTGTGCTGGTTACTATTTGGTAGGCTATAACCAGGGAAAGACTGTGCTAATTAATTTGGAAACACTTTAAACAGTGAAGCTGCGAGTTTAGTGTGTGTCCAATGTGTGTGATGGGTGACACACGTCCCTGCCCTCCCAGCACATCCGTGGGTGACACACGTCCCTGCCCTCCCAGCACATCCGTGGGTGACACGCGTCCCTGCGTTCCCAGCCCATCCGTGGGTGACACGCGTCCCTGCGTTCCCAGCCCATCCATGGGTGACACATGTCCCTGCATTCCCAGCCCATCCATGGGTGACACGCATCCCTGCCCTCCCAGCAGTGGGATCACTGCCTGGCAGAGCCCAGCATGGCTCTGTGCTCACAGATCCCTCCTGCATTGTGTCACGTGTGTTTGTGGGTCACAGCCTGACCTACGTGTTACTGTTCCCTTGGAACATGCAGTGTGGGAGCCTGTGTTAGGTGAACTCAGTGAAGATGTGAGTGTTGTCCTTGGAAATTGATTTGAAATTGTATCCGGTATCTTCATGCCTTTTCAAATCTCCCTAAAACTACCATCAAATAATTTTCTGGTTTCAGCCTTAATGGAAATCTGTGTGTTCAAGACAGTATCCTGAATGTCTTATAAGGGAAACCTCTGGATTTTTTTGTTGTTGTGTGTTTTGTGATGTCAGGTATGAACCAACATCTCAGCTGGATCTAGTGGGAGGTTTTTCATGCTTACACCTTTTCCAGCTGAGAATCCAACTCATCACCTGCTTACATGGGAGGAGAATAGTGCTTGTGCTTCCATTTTTAAAGCAGCCCAGTTCAGCTAAAAATCACCCTGTAGGTTTCAGGAGTAGTTTTTAAATAGTAAACTGTAAGGATAAATTTTACATTTAACATGAGTTTCACTTTATCCTAATTGTTTGTCAAGGTCTGTTCTTCCTGTTATGAGCAGAACTACTTAAGTCAGCACGTGTGGTGTTACCTGGTAGGTTTTTGTTTGGTTTGTTAAGAGACATGAAAGTCCCATTTCAGGCCTTCCTTAAAAAGCTCACATACTCTAGGGATGACAAAGGAACCCATCTTTCAGCATGTCATAGAAGGGTAAGATTCACAATACTTCAGAAATGAGAAAAAACCCACTCGGGTCACAGTATATTCATAAGTGAATAATCTTGAGTGTTTCTAGTCAATGTTGCTTGTAATGTTTTTATTTTTAGAGGTATTTTGACTCTAAAAGATGGATAGAAATGGCTAATGTAAAATATGTGTTTACGTTTCTTCTGGAAAGCTGATGTGAAGAGACAAACTGTTGGCTTAGTTTTTTTGTTGAATTTCCTTGGTAATGGGAACGTTCATATTCTTTTCCCAGAAAATGGAAGGAAAAGGCAAGAGGGATACAGGACATGGGAAATTAGAACAACGTGTGCATGAGGTTCTGTAAGGCATTAACAGCAATAGGGTGAGAGAAGAAAATACGTTCTTTTAAGCTATATTGAACTGCAATCTGATAAGAAACTGCAAGAGGGCGGTAATCTGGTTGGAAGGAAGGTGTCCAAAAGAGAACAGAATCCATGGTAGAGATCTCTGCATTGTTAAAAGTAAATGCAGGAGGCCAGAGTGCAGATTTTTTTCTAATTAATTCTGAAACCAATACCTGATTATTGCTATATCAAGAGCTGAGCTAAAAATGGCAAAAACTTCCAAAATTAACCTGACAGTCTTTAATAGTGAATGTAAAATTTCTTCCTCTGGTATCTGTAAGATGAGATAATCTTGGTTATGGCCTTAAGAGGAAAAGGAAGGGTTTTCAGGAGAAGGATACGGGGCATGAATTTTCCCTCCCTGCTTGTTGTTTTATTTAATTGAAATGCATATGAATAAGGAAAGATGGTTTGGTTGGGTTTTAAAATCAAAAAGAAATAAAGGAGAGGCTGATGCCATAAACTCCCTGAACTGCAGTGTTTCTTTTCCAGGCAGTGCATGTTGTCTCATGGTCGAGTGTGACCCTACTTGCACAAAATACTTTGGAAAACCATCTTTTTAGTAAACTAAGAATGGGCCTTGAGTAATGCCCACAGTACAAAACCACTGAGATGTTTTCTTGCAATGAGCTGGGCAGGTTGGTGAGCTTGTCCTTTTCCTGACAGCCCTGCTGTTCTTAAATAGTCTCCAGTGAGTGCCCGTGTGCATCTCATGCTGAAAAGTGCCAGTTCTGGAAATTGTCCCTTTCCTTTTGGGACAGGGCAGGATTTTGTTCTTCACTGGTAGTGTTGCTCTCAGTGTGCATTGTGTTGTGGCAACTTCTGGGGAAATAATTGTGTGAAAAAGAGGCAGATGGTATTTTAGCCACAGAATACTGGAATATTGGTTTAACAAATCTGCTTAGCTTTACTGTGGATAACAATAATGCTTCTGTCCCCTTTTGAGTGTTTCCATGGAGTCGCCGGCAACTTGGATAGGGTGTTTTTGGTTCACGTTTTAGAGCAAGGGCCAATGGTAATTTTAGCATGAGCAGCCTCTCAGTGCCAGATTCATTCCGTATTCTGTGTGCAGAGCCCCAGATCCAGGGGATTTTTGATTTCAGTTCAGAAAGTATTTTAATATTCCTTAAAATAACTATGGTATTGATTAAAAATCTAACTACGATACAACGATTTTTGTGCAATCAAAAGCAGAGGGTGATGAGGATTTGTTCTGAAGAGCTGTTTATCACTTTTGGTGGAATAAAACGCACGTAAACTACTACTCTGAAATTTGTAATTTTCTGATTATAAAAAGGAATTCAGAAGAGAGTTGTATAAATGGTGCAAATATTTTCTGCAAGTCTGAGATTTTGGGTTGATTTTGGGATGCTGAATTATGATGCAATACTAAAATAATATAAATCATGCTTTTAATCACAGTTTTCTTTAGTTATGTATTTTGTTATGTGGCATAACACACACAGGGTGGAATGCAATAATTAGGGCTTGGATTTTATTCTGAAAAAATGCAAAGCATAGGTGGAACCTGGTAAATAAAAGCCAAAGCAAAGACCTCTTTTAGGATTCATTCAAATCCATTAGCCAAATCAGACAGGTTTTTGGAAACATAGGGAATTGTGTATGGCCAGGTGGAAGTATTATTTCCTTAAAATATTGCTCAAGACCAGTTCAATGAACAAACATGGATCCCTTCTAGCTACTGAGATGAAATTTCCAGCGGGTAAGCGCTGGAACTGCTCCTCTAGTTCCAGGGGAATTTCACTGTTTTGTGGGAGTAGAAAATGCCCCTCTCAAAATTGTTGCAGATTGTTGGCAGAGAGGATGAACCAGAAAAAGGATTTGCTGAGGATCAAAAGGCTTCACATGGTATGTGCATCATGCTTGCCATGCTCTGAGTGCTGGTTCTGGAGTCAGGATCGGGGTCTGGAGCCAGGCTGCTTGGATCAGCACTCTTGATTTGGAAAACCCCCTGATGGGAGGTTACTGAACTTCTTTCACGCAAGCAGACACATATCTCACAACCAAAGTTCAGCTGCAGTGTACCAGCCTACATCAGCTATTCAGCCAAGCTACACTTCACTGAGTGAGGCCAGCATTTATATTGCTTCCTTTGCTTGGAATCCGAAGGCACTCCATAGATCTCTTAGCTCAGATACTTTTTCCTGTCTGGAAAAAGGACTTTCTATTTTGAGAAGAGACTGCTGAGTCTGTTATTGATTTTTCACAATAACCCAAGGTGTTTTAGACTCCTGTGCCTGGGTCTGATAAATCACCACTTTGAACTGTGGTGCAATTTCGTTCATGCAACACCTGCCAGTGAATATTTTCTGTTCTTCTCTCCAGCTTGCCCTGCACAGAGTTTTACCTACTGTGTTCCAAGTTATTTTCATTTGAATCCCAGTCTAGTATGCCACAAACATCTATGATTACAATATGGGTCTTTTAGCATTCAAGTCTGTGGTCAAGAGAGTTGGAGTGACCCTGAAGACAGCATTATCCCCTGGAGAGGTTACTTGGCAGAGATGAGACTTGCATGTTTGTGCCCATCTTTGACATATATCTAGAGCAGGCAGCACCCAAGTGGACTGTTCAGTTATGCTTTACTTTAAACCTGGTTTCATATTTAAACATTAATTGGGCTAAATGGTGCTTCTCTGGATCTCTCTTGGGATAGGAAATTAAGATGTGTTATTCTCAATAGTCTGGATGCCGCTTAACACTGTTGAAATGTTTTTAGTCAGGCCAAAGCTGTGAATTCTCAACCCCTCACTGTGGCGTTCTGGTACATGTGTGGCATTGTTCAAAGAGCAAGAAAAAACATGAGTACATTAATTTATTCATTCCACAAGATGAAAGGCAGTATGGCTGATTAAGATTCTAAGAGTTAATAGAATTCTGTTTCCTTCTTTTCTCTAAATCCTTAGGCTCAGCAGTAAGGATGTTTTATGGATTTGCTTACCATTCGAAGTGTGTTGGTCTCCTGCTTCTGCTCGTGTTGCAGTCAGTGGCAAAGTTCCCTTTACTTTAGCACTGTACAGATGTACTGATAAAGCAGTTTTCAACTGCAGGCACTTTTTCATATTTTGAGTAAGATTTTTTTTGTAACTGCAGTTTGGTAGACCAGGGGATGACTATTGGTTTGGAACTCTTGTTACGGGGATGGAACCAGTTTTTCTTTGGTTCTCTCTAAAACTTTATTCACACAAGTGTTTCAGATGGCTCTTGCATTTCATGGTCCTCTTATTAGGCAGCTGTTGCATAATTAGCAGAGTCTTTCCACTTGCTTTAAATGTACAGCTATATGCATATTCTTCAGTAATGAGGCCTGCTGGGAGATGCATTAATGACAGAGTAAGGGACTGTAGCACATATTGGTGCTATGCAGTCAAAATGGACAGCAGTGCCTGGCGTTAGAAAAGGGATAGGTGTTTCTGTGTTTTGGAAGGTACTTGGTTCACAGTAACTGAACTGAATTTTTTAACAAGTTGTAAGATTGTCGGGGTAGAGACTACATCTAAAATTTTTCCTCTGTTTTCCCCCATGGTATGCGATAGCTTAGTGAGGAAGCCTTAATTCTGAGGGTTTGTTATAGTGTGAGATTGCTCCTCTGCTCTGAACTGAACTGTTGCTGCTGAAACAGGACCTTTTGTTCTGAAGTGCAGGTTTGAATTCCATGGGTCATCTCAGCCTCCACGCTGCCTGTATGGCCATGCAGAACAGGAGATTTGTTACTGTGCTTTGCCTGCTTTGCTTCCTGATACTGATGGCAAATCCCATGTGATTTCCTGCATAAACAAGATTTGTGGATGCTCCCAATGAGACAAACAGCACTCCACAGCTGGAGCATGTCAGGGAAAGTGGTCTACAGCTTGCAAGTGCTCTTTCTCTAGCAGCCTTGGTTATTAAGCTACTCTCATAATGTCCTGATGCTGTCACTGTAACACTAGAGAAGAACAGGGATGAGTCAAGTGCTACAGGAAGTGCCTTCAAATGATGGTTTGGTCACACTTACTGGAACAGCCCCAGAATTCCCTCTTGGGTTAAAACATGGGGAAATTAGGTTCTTTCCATGCCCTTCCTTCTATGGATGCATGCAAGTTTTTGTTGAGTTAAACAGACTTTTGTATTTGGAGGTCTCTTTATGTCTGTTTGAACACAAATTATGATTGTTTGTTTTGTACTTAGAGCAAATAAAAACTGAAAGTTAATGTACAGCCTGACGATAATGCAGGAAAGCTTGCCTGGAATGTGGCATTGGAGCACTGATCATTGTTCCTGCAAAGCTTCAGCACTGCACTGTGCACTATCCCCTTCTTTGCAGACTTTATTTTTCAGCACTTCACCCGAATCCAAACTGATAAACCAGATCTCCAAACATCCTCTCAGCTAGCAGCCACAAATGGGAATAATAATGCTATCAAATGAAAACGAATACAGGGATGATGATGTTTGTCTTATGTCTAGGGTTTTATTTTATACTGTTAAGAAACAGATGTTAAAACTTCAGTGGTTAAATTATGGTGTGATACTGGCATTTCTTCCCTCATTAGTAAACTAGGATCTTATTCCTCCAAAAGGCATAGGCACTCATTTGTCACCCTGTGGCAGATTGTAAGGTACTACACTAAGAAGATAAAAAGTTTTTTCAGTATTTGTTTAAAGGAAAATATTGCAGCCAGAATTTTCATAAAGCCTACAAGAGTTACAGGCCCAAGTTCCACTGAGTATTTTGGGCACAAAATATGCAGGGGGGGAGAGCATTCTTGGTCTATTTTTGGATCCATTTCTATTGGGTGTTTGAAGGCCAGGTGATGGAAGTTTCTGGGATGAGCTGTTTTCTCTGCCCTTGCAGAAGGCTGTTATGGGCATGTGGTTGCTTTTAGCTTTGCCTTTGCTAGATGCCTGCACTGTGATCTTTACTACTTTGAATGAATGTAGGTTTCGTTGTTCCTCAGGAGGTACCGTGCGTGCTTTTGTTCTTCATAGTCAAGGTTATTCCTGTGCTGAGACTTAAAGATTTTGTGTATGGAGGCAAAATTCAGCTCATGAGACACTTTGCTGTGAGGAGGGGTTGTGCTTTAAAATATGTTTTAAAGGGACATCGAATGACTTTAAATTCTGTGGGAACCACCATGTTTCTGCTTTACTGAAAAATTACCGTTCAGGCTTGCATTTGGACCCGCTTGCTAAGTACAGGCATAAAAACCTGTGCCCTTTGCCCTTTGAGTCCCAATTGCAGCAGAAGGACCCAAGTGACGATGTGGCTTCGGGGCTGCAGTGGCCAGAGGAGCGTGGTCCGTGCGCATCCCATCTTCAGCTGCTCTCATTCCTGCATTGTCTGGATCAATTCCCATTGGCTGCGTTTCCCTGGGCACGCCGAGGCTGTGTCTGCTCCGGCTGTGCTGTGTAGGGGTGACCTAGAAAATGCCCACAGATGCACAGCCCAGCCATGGGGGGGGTCACTGCGGCGCGCAGGGCACGGCACGGCAGCATCCGTCACCTGGGGAGGTGACAAACCTTCCCAGCAAAACCACCTGTTGTGTTGAGAACATCCACTTCTGAGCCAGCAAAGATGCCTGGAAATACGTGATCTGGGCCCTGTGGTTGAAGGCTGGCTGTGGTCACCTGTGGCTGCACTGGCAGTCCTGTGCTGTCCCAGCCAGTGGAGTGCCTGTGGCTGGGCTGCCTCCTGCCTGGCACAACGTCAGGATCTAGAGGGACAAGGCCATGCTCCTGAGGCACAAGAACCACAGAGACCATTGGGTGCTGCGTGTCTCCCCAAGCCCAGTGTTTTGGAGAGCTGGTTAGAGCAGACAGTGAGGTGGATGGCTCAAGAAGGACAGAAAACAAAGAGGGGCAGAGGTGTGTCTGCAGGGACAGGTTCTTTCCTTTAGCCTCGTGGGGAGAGTGCCACGTTCACAAGTGTGAGGTTTCCTGTTCAGGAAAGGCTGAGTGCCAGAGCCTGTGTCCTCCTGGCTGGATGCCTGGGTGTACATGATGAGCTGTTATCGATCTGCCTGTCCCCCCCATCCTCTCCTGTCCCCCGTCCCAGACCAGCTCCCTCGGGGCATGGAGGAGGAGGACCACATCATGCTGTTGAGTGTCTGGGGCAGGGGGCTTGCTCAGCTTGCTGCCTCTTCACTTTATTTGAAATTGATTCCATGTAAGAATAAAGGTTTTTCTCTCCGAATGCCAAGGAACTCCCAAAATGCAGCAGCAAGGCTTTTCAACAGATGAGAAAGAATCTGTAAGTCCGAGAAGTACTCACTTGTTATATTCTCCTTTCTTGTGTTTCGTTCTGTACAAGTGGAAAGTTAGCTTTGTGCTGACAGATTAACAATGGGATTGGTTATATTCTCTGTTCTGATTTTTGTCTTCTCTGAGATCATGTTTTACAGATTGTTTCTCTTGTTTTTCCAAATAGCTGTAGGCAAGAGTGATGGGAGTGTGACATGATTTATTTATTTTTAATGACTTGTGAGGTTGGTCCAGTTCTTTGGAGTTAAAAGTTGCCAGTGAAACCCTCCTGTGCTGCCTGTGGACATGACAATTGAAATGTGAGGTCAAGAGAGTAGAGTATGTCCCAGTCCTTCAGAGGATAATGTGTCCAGGATTATTGCCCAGGGGTTAGAAGGAGTTCAGGACTACTGTTTTAAAGGCTTCTTTGAGCTGGTGCAGGTTTGCACTGTTAGCTATGTTTTGGAATTTGTAGACAAACTACCAAGTGGGAAAGGCATAGTCTGCAGTTACGTCATTATAGATATAGATAATGTAGGTCTGTATGTGGAGCCACACCTAAAGGTGTAAAACATAGTGTGGTTGCTGAGGCAAGGGCAAAATTTGCATTATGCTTGTTATTTTCTAGTATGTGACCTTGACTCTCTTTGCACCCACAATCAAGTTAAGTCCACCATATATATAGTGTGTATTTATATGTATATAGTGTGTGTTTATATATATATATATGTCCCACCATAGCTATAGAATGTTTGTCCCCTACATGAAATGCATTTTGCCTGCACAATTTGGGTGTGCCATTTCAAGTGGATCTTGCACACAGTTCATGGGAAAAGCAAACCCATGGTTTGGAAGACAGAAATGGTCCGGTTAGATTCCTCTAATGCACTTTATTACAGCAAAGCAAGATAAACCAGCTAAGATTCTTGCTACAAATGGGGGGAGTCCAGCAGGGAACATTGCAGTGCTGTAGGAGGTGATGGCCTCAGCTATTTTCCTGTTTAGGCACCAGACAATTCCTCTAAATATGGGCTTGCCTGTCACACATGTGCAAATTGGAGCATACATGCCCATGGCTGTTTGGTACATGCTTGTGCCTCTTCATACTTGGCTGAACTTCCCCTGCAAAGGCTCTGGTGTTTCTCATGTTGTTATTCCAGTGAAACTGGGATGGCATTTTCTGCAACTTGCCTTGTTCCTGGCAGACCAAAACAGAGAAGAGCCAGTTTTGAGGCTTCAACTCTTTTGACAATGACCTTCCCTAAAACCAGGTTGGTTTGAAATAGCCTTACCCTGATGTGACAGATTAATAATTCAGTATAATAGTGATTTTTACAGATTTGCAGGGGAAGGCTAAACTCCACCCCTCCCCATACTTTGAGATATCTTTAGTGGGACTTTTCAATTGTGGACCCTTTCAGATGGTGGGTATGACTGACCTTATCCTGCTGTGAACAGGCAGGCATGTGTTTGAACTCACTGCAGTGGCAGCTCCAGGGGACAAGCCCTGGTGAGAAACCTGTTCCCAGCTGCATCCTGCCCCTACGAGCCCATCTTGCTTGGCCTCCCCAGCTCAGAGGTTGAAGGCTGTTCCACCTGAGGCTGTGCTGACCTCTCAGTGCCAGCCTGTGGTATATTAAAGTCTTGCTCACACTTGCAGTAGCAGAGACAAGTCTGGGGTCTGACTGTGTTTGTGACCATGGGGGCCCGACCCAGGAGGATTTGGTCCTCTTGGCCAAACCCATCAGAGTTCAGCTCTCAGCAGCCATCCCAGAGCCACCTCTCCATCTGCCAAGAGTTCTGATTGACCACCCGTGTGCTGGCAGGGCACTGCTGCATCTTGCATTAAGGAATTGCTCACTCTGAGGGTGGTTAATTGGGTCTTCTTGAAAGGGATGCCTGGCTTAAAAAGAGCTTTGAAATGAAGCAGTTGTTCCCAAGGCCTCATCAGCAGGATATGTGCTGCAAGGGAGAGAAAAAGCAGCGTTCAAAGCAAGCTTCATTCCGCTGCTTTTTCATCTTCAGCCTGAAATTGTGTTTCAGGATTGTAATCAATAGAGACGTGACTGATAGGAATGGGGTTGGGACTGTTCTTCGTACTCTTCCCTTCTGAGATCTGGGTGTAACCAGCCAGTGGAGGCTTTGTGTCTCCCTACAGAGACCCACATAATTCACAGTCAAGGAGCTGGACATCTGCGACCATTTTCCTGCTCTGGACAGTATCGTGAGGGAACAATTTAGCAGAGAATAAAAACGTGAAAGCTCCTGATGAATGGGATTGACTGATCCTGAACTCCCTGAAGTGGAGGCACTGGGCTTTGTAGTGCTGTGGTATCTCCACCTACCCCAGGGCCCAGAACACTGTAATTCTGCAGGGTAGGTGCTGTGGTTGTGAAGTGCTCATTTCTTCTTTCCCAGGTGTGTCCTTCCCAAGGCGTCTCTTGTAAAGAAGTGTTTTTTCACTTCTGTAATATGCAAAGCCTGTTTTTGTAAATAAGTGTGTTTATTGGCTTGGAGAAAACAAAGCAGCGAATGACTGTATGAGAAAGGGAGAAAAATGGGTTACACAGCTATAGGTTATCAGTGTTACACATAGATCATCACTGAGAGCAATATTCAGAACAGATTCCTTTGCTACCTCAGCTAAGGGTAATGCTGTTATCGAGGAGCATGTGTAGGTGTTGTTTTCCACTGTACTTTCTTAGTATATTACTAAACCCAAGTATCAACAAGAAGGTAACCTAGAATACCATGGGAAAAAAAAAACTAGACCAAACAGGAAATAAAAGAAAAAACAATTTAAAAAGGAAAAGATAAAATAAAATAAATGGCAGTAAGTGAAATGTGTAGGAAGGAAGGAAAACAAAAGAATAAAGAAACTATATAGGAAGGAGCTTTCAGTGTAATTGCTCATCCAGTTCTACTTGTCTTTTTACATTCAGTCTTAAAGATTATGGGGTGTTTTCCTTGAGGCATTTATGCTTTTATGGCTTGTTCTGCCATGGGAAGGAGCACACTGTTATCTGCACACTCAGTGTTTGTCGTGCTGTGAGGCTAATATTTGTTTCAGACCTCTGGGAGTGTGACTACAAATAAACTTCTGCCTGCTTATATCATGCAGCTAAGCTTGAATTGATCTTTAAAAAAAACAAAAAACCAAAAAAACCAACCCCAACCCTCCCCAAGACAACTAACACAACTAACAAACAAACCTTGAGATGCAAAATGTGCCTTTTTGAACAGTAGCAGTTTAAGTGTAGCCACGATCTCATACTGATGAATACTCCACAGCCTGTAGTAATGTGCTACTGCTTCTCATAAAAAATGTAGTAAATTCTTCAGTGGATTTAACTAGATTTTAACTCAAGATGCACCTCAGAAGTTGCAGTGCCTTATAGCTTGCGGTGAAGTCTAGTTCTCCAGCCTGATGTCCAGATCAAAAGATGCAGTAGGAATAGGCTCTTCCAAACCATGCAGTTTTCCATTCAGTGGAACTGATAACATGGCCTGGGGCTGTTACACTCACCTGTGTAGCCATTCCCTTGCCACAGAATTCCTGAACAGACCTGCAGCTAGTCCCAGGAGCTGGGACTGCTTGAAATTAATTGCCATGAATACCTGAAGTGCTTTGTTCAGCCCTGGTAACCCAACTCAAACTCTTGTGGGGCAGTGGGTGTGTTGCAGCTGAACGACTTGCCATCCAGTATCCTCCAAGGTGTGCAGGAGCTTTGGAGGGGTTTAGGTCCTCCCTGATGTTGCAACAATACTCAGGGAATTACCTGCACTGAGTTTCATTTTAAGAAGTTATCAGAAGTCTGAGGATGGCAGTACTGCTGTTGGGTCTGTTCCTATGTCCAAGCTCTATTTAATTTGGGCAAGTTGAAAGGTTTTCTTTGTCCTTCTGACATAGTTCAGAAAAGGCAGATGGCAGTCTGCAGTGATTGCAGCAGGAATGAGGTTGTGGCCCCTTAGGATGTGCTGTTTACACTGACTGCTGGGGAGCAGTTGTACCCTCATCAGTCATTCTGCTTCATCCTTGACTTCTGCCTCATCCTTATGCCACACAGATTTTCTTTGCATTCACCAGAAAGTTGCACCCAGGACTGCACTTCTGGTGACATTATTCCGAGCTCCATCACATTCATTCTTTGCAGGCCAGGTAGGCAGAGTGCATACCCACACTTGTCATTCCCTCTTGGATGGTTCTGGTGCTTCCTCCTTTCTTAGTGTTTTGGTGTCAAAGGATCAGGATGGTGGCTTCAGTTCTTACATGATGCCTTTTGCTTTTCAGCGCAAGTCTTTGTGTTTTGACGAATCATCAGTTGTATCAAAGGATGAACTGCATGCAAAACAGCAGAACTCCTGGAGCTGTTGCTGTTGGCAGCATGGCTGTGAGTCCTGGCCTTTGCTGGAGGAACCTGCAGGAGAATATTAAACCTGACAGTGCTAGGGAAACAATGAACCATGTAGACTTGCAGTGAGGAGGCAAGGGGACTCATGAGCAAAAAAAACCCACCCCACCTTCAGTTTCTAAACCATCGAGTTGCTGATGTTTTTTCACAGGATAATGGGAATAATTTCATGCTTTATATCCCACTTTCCTTCTCACAGGAGTAGAAAATATTTTGCTTTGTCTGTTTGCCCTTTGCTTCTTTCCTTGAAGCCTTGTCTGCTCAGCTCAAGGTCAGTACATCCACAGTCCTGGGGTCCCACAAATTTCTGTGATCTCAGCCTATCACCCCTGCCTCCAGAATGGCTCTGCCTACTGAATACTAAACCAGTGGTTTACATCTGCAGGGGAAAAAACAAAAATGCCTGTTTGATTAGCTGTTAAGGAATAATTACCCTGTAGAAGAAGACTGTGTTTTTTGACTCTCGTGATGGATTTTCCCTTTACTGTGTTCTTTCTCAAGGGTGCATGCTCTGCTGCCACGTGGCATGGGCTTTTTCTGCCATTCAGTCTGTGTTGTCCATCTGTAGGGTGGGCACCACTGTATTTATCTGTCTTTATTCTTTCAGGCCTCAACATTTTAAGGTGTCTCATTCTTGAATGAAAACACTGGTCTTTCATGAACTGTTTAGCTGTATACAAAGCAATGCCAAGATTTCAGAGGTGGGGTAACTGGGGGCAGCATAGGAAGCCCTGGGGGATAGAGGACTGTTTTCAGGATAGCGGGATCAGTATGGATGTGTGTCATTTCTGCAGGTTTTGTGGATGTGGCAGGAATGTCAGAGTGACCACGTGAACATGAACGTGGCACCATCTAATCCCTGTTCATTGCTGAGACACATTGAGACAGAAATTTCTAGGCAGCTTATTAAATCCATGTTTATTTTGTGTGTAGACAGAATACCTCTTTATCTGAGCCTGTCAGTCAGTGCCAATATCCAAAACAAATGCAAAAAACCTCCCTCGTCAAAAAAACCCCTGAGCAACAGGCACGTGGGACAGAGGGACACTCATGTTCTTAGTGATATGGAAAACCCCCTTGGCTCCCTGATCCTTAGATCATGCTGATGTGCTTGGATTTAGGCTTATGGCATCACTTTGGCTTAGGACAGATTTTTTCCCACTACAATTCACTTGATGGGAACCATTGGTGGAATTTTTTTTTTTTTTTACAATCCCTTGGAAATGGTGAAGGGAACAATCTCTAGTCTGAACAGGCTTTTGCATTTTCAGACTAGAGATGATGAGGACCAGTCCTTGCTCTTTCCTCCTGTGGCAGATGGTGGGAGTGCTGTGGAAAGGCTTTGAGTTTGGCACAGGATCTTGGAGGAGATCAAGGATTAGGAAGGGGAACAGAATGATGTTGTTGGTACAACCTTGAGACTGAAGTATATGCTTTGTGGTTACCTCAGACTGCAAGGATTGGGTTGAATAACTTGTCCTTGCTGGTTCTGTGCTCTCACAGCACTAATCCTTTAAGGTAAAAGAACTCCTGTCTTCAGTGCATGGTGCCCCTTTCGGAGAACTCAAAAAGGACATACATGCAATGCCATGCCCACGGGTGGGCCAGGCTGGTGCACAGAGACATGACTGTGCTGGGACGTCCCTGGCAGGTTTTCAGACAGAGCTTGCAGTGTTTGGAGATGGGAGCTCTCTCTCTTGTGTTCTGTAACCGTGTGAGCAGTCCTGCTGCAGCGTCCACTGACAAATAATAGTATGTCTTATTTCTCGCAGGGCTTCCCAAGCAGCTGAGTCCAGGACCTTAAGGAATGTCACGCAGTAGTCGCTGAATTAACTGGCACTGAAAGGAACAGAAAAAGATGGCAGTCAGTATTTGAAATAAACACGTGGACTCTTGCAGATAAGAAACCATGTCAAAAAAAGGACGTAGCAAGGGCGAAAAGCCTGAGGCACTGATTCTTGCCCTACAGGCTGCCAATGAGGAACTCAGGACCAAGCTAACAGACATTCAAATTGAGCTGCATCAGGAGAAATCCAAGGTGAGTCAGGGTTTGATTTTAAATAGCAGTGTCTGTGCTGTGGAAGAGAAACACATGGAAAAAGGAATATCACAGAATTCAACAGATGGCACACAACTCTTTCCCAGAACAGTGGTCTGATTCTTTCCCAACTTAGGGCGTTTACTGTGGGTGTCCTGTGGCTTTCTTGGAAAAGACTTCTTTTACTGAGCACCAGTTTAAGAAGCCTCTGGTCCTCAAATGGAGCAGTATCTTTGTGGAAGTTACGGGAACCTTGCTGTTTCTGAGCCCTCCAATTTTCTGGTGAATTTGACTGACTTGACTGCTGGGTTAAAAAGTTTTTAGACAAATGCACACATAGACAAGGAGTCTTATTTCCTAAGGTAGTATTGAAAGTATGTGCAGTGTCACTGTGTGAGGCAGGACATCTGGAGAAGACAGCATTGTTCGGTTTGAGTAAAGGCAGCGTAACCTGTGTGAATGCCTCAGGAACTGGCCCATATTTTGTTGTAGGAGGGTGGAGGATTATTTGAGGTTTGCAGCAGGGTCTTGACGTGGATGTGTCCGGGTGGGCTTGTTCGGCTGACGTTCCGTTGGTAGCAGGTGACTTTCATTTTATCTCCGTGTAGGTTGCTAAACTTGAAAGAGAGAAGACTCAAGAAACGAAGCGCATCCGCGAGGTGGAGCAGCGCAAGCAGACCGTGCAGATCACGGAGCTGAAAGCCAAACTCCATGAGGAGAAAATGAAGGAGCTGCAGGCTGTGAGGGAGAACCTCATCAAACAGCACGAGCAGGAGATGACGCGGATGGTGAAGGTCCGAGACAGCGAAATCCAGCGGCTGAAGTCAGCGCTGTGCGCGCTGAGGGACGGGAGCAGTGACAAGGTACGGACAGCGCTGACCATTGAGGCTCGTGAGGAGGCCAGAAAACAGTTCGACTCTGAGCGCCTTAAGCTGCTGCAGGAAATCACTGAACTGAAGTCTGCCAAAAAGCAGGTAGATGAAGCCCTCAACAATATGATCCAGGCTGATAAGATCAAGGCGGGAGATCTTCGGAGCGAGCACCAGTCCCACCAGGAAGCCATTTCCAAGATCAAATGGGAGAGTGAAAGGGATATCCGACGCCTGGTCAGTAATCATAAACAGTTCGTGTGTTCTTTTATGCTGCACCAAATTTGCCTTTTGTATCTCTCAGCTTTCTCTGCATAACAGAACTCTGCGATGCACCACACTTTGAAAAAGTATTGCAAACTTCTCACTGTCGTTTCTCAGGCATGCGTAGGTCATGGTGAGTCAGCTAGAGCACTGTGATGGCAGCTAACAACTTAAAGTAAGAGTTACTGGCCTAGTCTACAAGGATCTGGCCTCCTGAGATGCTAATACATGCGTGGTGAAAAGGGTTAGATAAAGAGTGTTTGCATCTGCACTTGCAGTTTATTGGTTTCTCCAGCCCATGGTATCCTAAACATATTAAACTATGACAGAATCTTTTGATTTGGCTTTGGCATAGCCTTCAGTAATTCCTGGGGGAAATGAACAAAGAGAGGCCCACAGCAGCAGTGGTGCAGGTTGCCTTGTTTCCCTGTGTCGTGGTTTAGGAATGGTACTCCCCAATTTAGAGATCCCACTGAGACTGTCCAATTAGCCATTAACACATCACACCATGCTCAGTTCCTGAGCTTCACCCTGTGCAAGGCTGGTGAGTCTGCTCCTGTGTCAAAGCACAAAATCCTCAGACTGTCATTTTACAGACCTGGTGCAGTTTGGTAGAGCAGATTTGAGGGGTGAACTCTGCTGTTAAGTAAATCATGTACTATGAGATTGGAGAAGGCTGAAATGCTGTTGCCTTCACACAGTAATACTGTTCTGGTGTTTCCCTCATTCAGATGGACGAGATCAAGGCTAAAGACAGGATCATATTTTCCTTGGAGAAAGAACTGGAGACACAGACAGGCTACGTGCAGAAGCTGCAGCTGCAGAAGGAAGCTCTGGATGAACAGCTCTTCCTGGTGAAGGAGGCAGAGTGTAACATGAGCAGTCCCAAGAGAGAGATCCCGGGAAGGGCTGGAGATGGTTCGGAGCACTGCAGCAGCCCTGTATGCAGGTTTTACTGGTCCCTGCGAAAACAGAAGCGTGGATGTGTTTTTCTTCCTGAAATACCTTCCCAGGCCCTGGGAAAACATTCTGTTATTAACTACAGAGAAGTTATGTCCATAGAGCCTTCAGAGAGAATGCTAATTGGACAAAGCTTCTCTTAGTTGTTCTGTTTACAGATATAAAGCATCTTAAGCAACTAGTGCCCCTTTGAAAGAATCATTTGATGAATGTAACTACCTTGATTACGTTCATCCTCAAAAACAGATAAGATTAGAAGGATGGGATAGGGAGGGACAGGGGAAGGCTGGGTGTGGAGAATCCTTGAGACTCAGGAGATCCTCCTTTTTTTCTGTCTAATTCTTCCCACAGAAAGCTCTTGCTGTCATTCGCAAAGCATGCAACTCAGCCATTGTGTGACTAAACTGAATATATATACACAACCAGTGTATATATAAAATCATATTTACACATATACAAATGAGGAATGAGAAAGTAAATGCAATTGACAGAGAAAGGGTTGCCCTTTTTCACCTGATGCAGTGGCTCAGCATATAGAAGCAATCTATAGCAAAAGGCAATAAAAATTAGAAACTTTTAGGGGTTTTCCCCCTTCCTAAAAAATTATCATCTCTTTGGTTGTTTTGTCTTTATTTTTTCGAACAGCTTAAAATTTTCAATCAAAGTATCCACCAAACCAGACACTTCCTTCCAAAAATATATGTGTTTTTCCCAACGTATTCAGTATGGTAAAAGTCTGTACAGATAATTTGATGATGATGACCGCTTAAGCTGGCTGGTGTGTGTTTTTTGAGGCTCCTTTTCCCCAGCATGTCTGTGGAAGGGGCTCGGTAATGGTGTGACGTTGTTGCCCACGCACAGGACCTGCGCAGGAACCAGAAGAGGATAGCAGAGCTGAACGCCACGATCCGCAAGCTGGAAGACAGGAACACGCTGCTCGTGGATGAGCGAAACGAACTGGTGTGTGAGCTTTGCTCTGGCAGACAGAGGAGATTGAGAGCTGTAGGGAAAGGCAGACAGGGAGAATCTGAGGATGAAGCCAGGGATGAATATGCTTTGTCTGTCCATCAGGCTCGTCACTTGGGAGGCTGAGGAGGAATTTTTATCCTAGCATTAAACAGTAATTTCATTGAAGTTACATAAGCACAAAATCACAATGGAAGTTGAGGCAGTGAGCCTTTACAGGATTCTGCATGAATGCTTCTGTTCCCTCCTTGACCTTTCGAGCATACAGCAGTGTGTGCTGAGACTTAAAATAAGGTCTGTGCTGTCTGTAGTTCAGTATTTGACCAGGTTGAGAATAGTTAAGTACAGGGTCTAGGGGGAATGGACAACAGTGAATTGATCCCTTTATCTGAATTTCTGCTCTGTGGTGATACCTGTGTGTTGAATCAGCACCCTGGCTTTTTGACCTCTTCACATTCCTGCTTTCCGTGATTAAGGATGAGTGTGACAAGCTCAACTCTTGAATTTTTTTATTTTTTTATTCCTGATCTAGAAGTCTTAATGCACTCCTTTCATATCCGTTTAGCTGGCTTAGATCTTCTCAAAGTTCTTAATGTCATAATTGCAAAATAGTGTTTTATTAAGATGCAAATTACAAGTAGGTTCATGTCTCTGTCATGACAATTATTTATTCCTGTTATCAATCCAGTTGAAGCGCGTCCGAGAAGCTGAGAAACAATGTAAACCTCTTCTGGAAAAGAACAAGTGCCTCACGAAGAGAAATGATGAGCTTATGCAGTCTTTGCAGCGGATGGAAGATAAACTCAAAGCAGTCACTAAAGAAAACATAGAAATGGTTGGTACTAAAGAGCAAAATGAGGATTACTGGATGATCTATGGTGGCCACATCTGCATAGTGTATGCATGTATATACACAGAGAATATGTGCTGTATATACTGTGTAATACTATTGCTCATATACAACCATGGTTAAGTCTGTATTAATATAGACTTACATACTATAACACTGTATATTATGCATGTATGGGCAATATATTTAGGTGAATACATAGTCACAGGCTTTAATTCTATCCTGAAAGTTAGAATATTGAGTTTCAATTGTTATTAAAAAAATGCAAAAAAAAAAAGAAAAAGCATGACCTAATGGGCTATTCTGCATCTGGAACTCAAAAAGGAAGTTGTTAAGAGTGATGTTTTTAGCCAGCATGATGTTCATCTTGTGTTGTCCTTACGGGGATTTTTGCCCTTTACGGGGGTTGCAGTGGACTCAAAGACGCTCACACAGGCAGTTGGCAAAGAAAGAACAAAGAACCTTTAATTAACAGCAAACGTATCTTTTTATAGTCTTTTCTTCTGTTCACGTGCATATAAACTGTATCTCATTGGTTGTGTGTCCTTGTTCACACTCCATGGCTAATTCGCTGATAGGTGGTCAGCTCCTATCGTGTGCTGGCAAGTCTCAAAACACCTCTTGTTATTTACTGCTGCTCTTCCTCCTCTCCTGCTCTCCCATCCTTTTCGATGTTTACGTTCCTTCCACAAGGTTACAGCTGCATCTGCTCAAGGCCAAGGCTGCCACAGCCCAGCCATCCTCTGCAATCTTGTGTGTATGTGTTCTTGTTAGGGCTGATGATGGCAAAGTTAAGTTCTGGTGTGGCACTGAGCACACATCTTTCCATAAAACATACATGTGGGTAGATGGATATGGGAAATGGAGGATGGTGGTGTTTAAATTTGGATAGGACTATAATTTCACCTATTGGGGCTATACAAAGGGGGATCAAAGCAGTTATGTTAGTATATCATTCAGACGCGATTGCCCTGAGTATCAGTCAGCATCCAGGCCCCATCCCCTACAGATGCACTGATACTGTTTTGGCATTAATTAAAAAGGAGGTAGATGTTCTGTGTTGCCAGACCTAAGTTGGCAGGCTGAGATGCCTTCCTCTGCTAAGTGTGTCCATGGGCCTTGCCCCTGGCTTGCAGTAGCCACTGTCCTGAGCAGCTGAGTGCCCTGCAGTGGGAGCAGTTCCCCTGGTGATTAGGCTGAGACGATCACATTCACTTTCTTGTCTCATAAAAAAAAGACTTTAGTGTTACAAGGTTAATCCACTTTAAGACTCTGCAGTTCACCCCTGCCCAGAAGACAGATAAGCTTACTGCAGGTGTCACAGGTCAGAATTATTCTTCCATGGCTGTGGCAATGCAGATCAGAGTCCCTTGGGCTCTCACAGCAGAGGAGGGACTGGGGAATCTGCATGCATTAAGCATCAGTGGGCAGCACCACTGGGGCATGTCTGCACACACAATGTATATGTCCTAACTCAGCTCCCTGACACCTTCTCTTCATGCTGTCGATGCCCAAATCATGACTTATCAAGCTGTGGGTGGTTACAGTAATTCTCTCAGGCTGCAGCCATCTTTTTTTTCCCCACATATGCTCAGGAGCAGGCAGGATATGGACTTCTAGTTAAGATAAATCTGCTACCACAGTTTTTGCCTTCCCTCCTTGTCTGCCTGGATGCCTGTCTTTGACATGAGTGAAGCATGTCCATTTCCTCACTGGGTATGGTCATACATTGAGTATCAGGACATGGGCTATGGGAATAGATACCGTTCGAATACCCACTGGACAGGTTCAATTCTGTTTGCCACATGTGGGGGCATCTTGATGCATGGCCAGGGAGGAGCTACATACAATGTGTGACCTTTAAGGGCTGCTGTAGAGGCTGTTTTGCCACGCAGTTACTAAATAGATAAAGCTTTGATCTGGTTGAAGGACTCAGCCTTGCTGTGCTGCTTTATTGTTAAAAAGCGCTGAGGGGTATTAATAAAAAAATGGTTTAGCCGAAGCATATTCAAAAGGCTCTACAGCTTCAATGAAAGGTCATGTCTAATTTTTAACTGAAAGGTGGTCTTTTAGTTGCTGGATCTTATTTTGCCTGTTTCTTCTATCACAGAGAGAAAAAATAACATCACATCCTCCTCTAAAGAAGTTAAGATCTCTCAATGACCTGGATCAAGCTAACGAGGAACAAGAAACTGAATTCTTGAAGCTTCAGGTCATAGAACAGCAGAACATAATTGATGAGTTAACAAGGGTATGTCCAGAGCACCAGAAAATTAGGAATGATTGCTGTGTACTGTTCACCACGGGTGGTATTTCTTCTTATAACCAGAGGTCTGAGAGTTAATACTTTACCTACATTTAACATCTGCAGATGTTTAGATGTGGGTGTGCGTGTGTGCAGTCTAACAGAATTTCTAGCAGAGCATCAGCCCCTGCAACTCAAAGCATTACGCACATACAGATTGGGATATGAATCCTCCCTTCCACCTGGAATCAGACTCCTGTTTGAGTGTATGAAGAGAAGCACTGGAAGCTCTATGAGAAGAGAAGAGAGAGTAATTTCTTAATCGTATTTTCCAGGACAGAGAGAAACTCATTCGACGCAGAAAGCATAAAAGAAGCTCGAAGCCAATTAAGGTAAGAATAAGAATTGTATTCAGTTTACAAAATGCTAGTAGGAAAGCACACTTTAGCAGCGAGCTTTGTGGAGTATAACAATCTGCTTTAGCACTCAGGTTTATAAACACCTTAGTTACTTTGAGAGAGCTTTTTAAATCCATTTTGAAATTCATTTAAGGGTGTGCAACTATTTTGCTTTCAGCAAAATGGGACTTCCCCCCCCAAATAGTAATAATTGTTCTTCCACCTGGTTTCTATAAATATTTGTCTCAAAGTCTGTTATTTTGAGAGGTATTTACATTTCAAGAGACCTTCCCTTCTATTTTCTGCAATTTATTTTTCACAGCACATATGGACTAAACCAAAGTCCTTGTACATCCCTACTCTTCAAGTGGAAGTTTCTGCCTGAGAAATTGAGTGTCATTCTTTCCTGTTCAGTTCCATAGGCCTTTGACTAACTTTTGTATCAGCCTGAATTGGGTTAAGTCCAAACCCAGTATAATTTACAACAACTTTGGAGCTGAGTAATCAGTAGTGGTTCAAATAGCTCCTTTATCAGCTAGATGTGAAGAATGGCTTTACAACACTCTTGTCCACCTCCAAAATGCAGAAATGCTGGTTGCTTGGTTGCTCTTGGCCCTCCAAGGACATCCCTTAGTGTGTCAGCATGTTCTGTGAAAGGAATGCAATGCTGTCCTACACATGGCAAATTTCAGACCAGTAAATCCTGGTTGTGTCATCACATTGTTTCTATATGGGTTGTGAAGCAATACACAGCAAACACAACTGGGAGACAAGGAGTGAAAAGTATTTTCATCAGTAAACCTTATTTCTAAACCAGAGATTATAACATTGGAGAATACGGCAATTATCTTCACTTGACAACAGGGTGAACAAAAATTATAATATATGCAAAAGGTAATTGGCATCTTTGGTGCATGTTTTTTGTGTGATTCAAATTCCAGGTTTAGAAGCTTTTAAGCTGTCAGCAAAAGTGAAAAATGTTGCAAAGCAGCAGTGCATCTTAGTTGCTTGTCATTCAGTTTGTCTGCAGAATTATTTATAAGCCAAGTATTTAAATGCTCAAATCTGTACCTGAAACCAAGCCTGCAGGGTCCAACATCTGTACCTTCACAGGACACATCTCACAGTCTTCATTTGACTTAATTTAGCTGCTGAGACTGGTAATAGCAAAGTGTCAGACACACAACCAAACTGCAGTGTGAGCAATCTCCTACAACACATGGCAGTTCCTGTAGTCCTGGAAAGATGTGATAGAAGTTCCTTCATGCTTGTTTTGTATTAGCAAAGCTTTCACTCAGTCCAGCAGCAATATCAGTGAGAGAAGCGCCAAGACGTTAAAAGGAGCAGCAGTGTCCATGAGAGAAGCAGGTCTTCCTACTCTGCATGTGTTTCCAGCTCTTCATGGTGTTACCTTTGCACGCCAGCCTGCATGTTGATAGAGTCTGCTGAAGAACTCTGTGGTTAACAAACAATTTTCCTGCCTTCCTGCAAAGGCAGAGGCTATTCCTGTAGCGTGTTGCTGCTCCCATTATATTTTCCAATTAGACTGAGACAGATCCTCAGCTCACAAAAATTGATCAGCAAACTGATTCACTACCAGCACAAGACCTGATCTTCAGTGTGGCTCCGTTTGAGTTTGTTTGGATATGGTTATTGCAGGGGTAGCCCACTGCTCATTTTTTGTATCTTGTAACTAACTAGCAACATTCCCCGCTCCAAAACTTACACTGTGAGTTTCCAAGAAAGCTCAGAAATCATGTTTTTCCTTCCACAGAGACACGTGGTGGATACTTTTTTTGGGTATGATGATGATTCCATGGACTCTGAAACATCCTCTGTGGCCTCATATAGAACAGACAGGACACCAGCAACCCCAGATGATGATCTGGATGAGGTAAGATCTGACTCTTTCCAGAGGCAAGTACGTGTTTTTAAGAGACTATGACTTCCAAAACAAATAGTCAGGTTCTCAAGAACGCTTAGGTTTTTATAGTGCATATTGAGTGATAAGTACTTAATTAAGTTTGACCTTAATTTTGGTTGCTCATATACTGAAATGCTGAGAGTTTCTTCCACAATCTATCCCATAGTCTACAGCTATGATGGCACTGCAACAGTTTGAGGTGATTTTATTTCCTTTCCCCCTTCAAGGAAACAAACTTATCACATCTCTTTTAGCTTAAAGACACATAAATGCTATATGAACTCCCCATTCTTATTATTTCATATCACAGCAATCCCACTGTGATTCAAAAAGCTATTTGTATCAAGACCTGTAAACGAACTACTGTGCTTTGCAAATCACGGTTACATTCTTTGCTTTGACAGTGCTTTGCTGTCCTGGGCTTTGACATGTCCCTTGTTATTCTTCAGGGTTTAGCAGCGGAAGAGTCAGAGCTGCGGTTTCGCCAGCTCACCAAGGAGTACCAGGCCCTGCAGAGAGCGTATGCGCTGCTGCAGGAGCAGACAGGAGGGGTCATAGATGCTGAAAGAGAAGCCAAGGTCAGTATTTGTTTGAGGGTACCAGCATTGCCTTGCTGTCAAGACATACAAACCCCTCAAAGGGACATACAAGGGAATGAAGCTATACACAACGTCCCTAACACTGAGGGATGTCTGTTCACTCGTTTGCTGAGTGCATTTTTAAAGAGAGGGGCAATTAAGAATGGTCACGATCACTTAGTTTACAAGAAGCTGTCCTCCACCTGAACCTGAAAACACTGCAGTTAGGCAGGCCTGCCAAAACAGGCAACTCTGCAGCCTGGCACAGAATCACAAGGGTTCTCTCATCTTTTGCCTGGTTGGGATAGGGTCGTGTCTTAAAGGTAAATGAAGGCCTGTGGGTTTTCACAAAGGCACACATTGCACCAGCTTCGGGAACACCTGAATGTTTCTAACAGAGAAATGCAAATTACATTCAAATTTTAATGTGATGCAGGCTACAGTAAACCTTCCAAGGCTAAAAATGTTATTCCTTTAATAAAATTATAGAATCATTCAGGCTGGAAGGGACCTCAGGCAGCCTGCAGCCCAAACTGCTGCTCAAAGCAGGCAGCTGTGAGATCATACCAGTTTGTTTAGTACTTTGTTGAGTCAGCTCTTGAAGATCTCCTCATTAACTGCCTCTTTCCACTACTTTTTGCCACTGTCATCTACTAAGCACCCTTTTTTTTTTTTTAAATTCAGGGACTGCCCCTTGTTAGGGTCTTTGAGCAGAGCACCGCAAATGTCTGAGCTTGTGTTTTGCTGCTCTGATGTAATCCATGATAGTATCAGGCTCAGGTGGGGACCTGGGGCTGATCCACTGCTCTGTTCCCTTGTGTCATCTGTGTGCCAGTTTGAGGAGTGGCACAAACATCACTGAGTCAGAATCTTTCTAACTGTTTCTCACTCAGTGGAACTGACAGCGTTAAGCCAATCCTTTTAACACCAGTCACATTGCTGGTTTTGTTACTCCTTAATGCTGTGCCTGACTTCAACAGGCTCAGGAGCAGCTCCAAGCTGAAGTCCAGAGGTATAGAGCCAAAATAGAAGATCTGGAGAAAACTTTGGCCCAGAAAGGGCAGGTAAGTAATTCCTGTGTATTTGTTTTCCTATTTTGTGTCTTACCTGGTCTGCTTACAAAATACCTAGCACAGTTTCACAATAAACTTCATGAGATGCAATGTTGCTGGTCAGTAAACAGCCATGTCTACCAAGGTCAGAAGTCTTGCTATGGCTTGGTAGAGTAATTGTTCTGTAATTGACAGTCTGTTCCTTTAGGATTTTAAGGCCTGAATACTGTGGCTCCAATTTTCAATAAATGTGCCCAGCCTCATAGAATTTGATTATGCTGTAACAGTACTGCTTCATCCAACAGGATTCACACTGGGTGGAAGACAAGCAGCTTTTCATTAAGAGGAACCAAGAGCTTTTGGACAAGGTATGTTCCCAAGTTTTGCATGTTCACTCTGAAGGGTCATCTGGCTCCTGTGACTCCTCCTAGGGTTTGGATTTTGCAGTCTGTGCTGCCTCAACTACTACTCACCAAACATTTGATATTTCTTGTAGCAGTCACACAGATCCTGATTTTACATATTTCTCTTAGATAGAGAAACTGGAAGCTGAGAACAACCGTCTGCAACAGGAGCTGCAGGATGCCCGAGACCAGAACGAGCTGCTGGAGTTCCGCAACCTTGAGCTGGAGGTGATGGATGTGGGCTCTTTACAGCAGAGCTGTAGAAAATTAAACACGTGCTCTTGCACTGACCACCCACTTTAATCGAGGGTTTGCACAAGTGTTGTAGCAATAGAACAGAGTAATAAATCAGGCCCAGGATTTTGAATTGTGAGCTGAAGTATGTCAGGTGTAAGATCCATACCCAGCTGGTTCCCCTCACTCCAAGCCAGGTGCCCAGCATGCACAGGTAAGTTTGGCTGATGCACATCAGTGTGGCTCTTTGTTGCCACACCTGTGGACATGATTTTTTCAGTACTTTGGAGCAGCCTGTCTGCCCACCTGCCAGTGCTGTCCCTTTGGTGGGCACTGGGCACGTTCCCTGTGGAGCCCCTCTCCTCATGACCTGCACTGGGTACAATGGTCCCTCGGGTGACTGGACATGGATGCAGGAGCTCCAGAAGCCTCTGTGGGTGGCCAGAGCACCGGGCCAGACCTCAAGCTGCTTCTTCACAGACTGCCCCTATTAACAAACTGTTCTTTGGAGCACCAGCCAACCAAAACATCACCTGCTGTCTTCTCCAGTATCAGCTGGTTTATTTTTCTGTTGTTCTTTTCGGTTGCTGTCTAAGGCCAAATACACTTCCACACAGGGCTTTTCCGGGGTCCTGTAAATCAGTGCTGTGTCAGACTTGCCCCTTATTTGAAGAACTGTCCCACAGTTTAACTTGACAGCTGTGTTTCCGTATGACAGGGATTCACTGATCAAGTGAATTACATGTTCATAAACCAAAAATGTATTTGAAAGTGAAGTTTTATCTTCACTTCTGTGCTTGCCTGAATGCCTGAAAAGAAAGAGAAATAACATCTTCCAATTTTTACTTTTGCCTTCGGTCCTTTAAAACTGGACAAATATACACCTTTATTGCTTAAATTTACCAATAAATAGCTCAATTGATCAGCTTTTCTGAACATACTGTTTTCCACAGACATTAGAATGCACAACATACCAGGATGAGTGTCCTAACAGTCTGAAGTCAAACACCTTTTTCTAAAGGGAGTATTAACAATGACATATAGTTGTTCAACACTTCATAAAGCAAATCACTTGAATCTTAGCTAGGTGACTGCCTTTCCACGGGCAATTTACAAATTGACATAATTCATCAAATAATCTCCTGTAAAACAATTGGCTTGGGTTTAGGATCTGTCTCACTTGGCCCACTTTTTCAGACTAGGTCTAAATGTTGCTTCCTTCGACTTGTAAAATGAAGAGCTTGGCCTTGCAAAGCCTGACATGAACAGCAGCTGTGTCATTTTCTGTGTGCGTCTCCTTCTTACTACTATCTTCTCTGGCATGTTTTCAATTTATTTGCAGGAAAGAGAGAGACGGTCCCCACCATTTAATCTGCAGATTCACCCATTCTCAGATGGTGTGAGTGCTCTACAGATCTACTGCATGAAGGAAGGGGTTAAGGTAGGTCACTTTTATCAGGCAGCCCACATAACCCTTTACTAATAACTCCATTAAATATCAGGCATTTAAACTCAGCCTAATGTGAGAGTGTGATGACTGACACAATTCAGTTAGACTCAGAATTCTCACCAGAATCATAAAACCTGGTTCCAAGGCAACTGAAATCAGTGTGTGATGCATTTCCACAGGATAGAACAAAATAGCTGATTTCCTCTTGGCTCACAGGAGGGCTGGATATTGCAGCCATGACAAAAAGTGCATGCCATGGCTTTACCTTATTCTCTCTTTGCAGGATGTCAGCATCCCAGACCTCATAAAGCAGTTAGACATCCTAGGTGATAATGGGGTAAGTTGAAATGGGAGATATTTTCCCTTTACAAGCTGAATTTTGTACGGTACAGTAAGTGATATCTGTAATTACGACTGTTTTCTAAGATACTTTCTACGATACCGAAGGCCACTGATGTTTGGAACTGAGCCTGACTTTATTCAATTCACTCAGGAAAGCACATGAATTAGTTTGACACTCTGAGTCCACCACTCTTCATCAGGCCTAAGATTCCTCCAAACAGTTTCATAAATAGGCAAGAATTATCAAATTCCCTTGTGGCTTTCTAAGAGGGCATTGCCATCCATATAAAAGAGATCATCCTGTTTCTCTGGCCAACATTAGATATGTCTTAAAAAACTGTGTAATAAATAAACACGAAGAATCATGATTGTCTATTCACATGCAGGTGTAAATCAGAATTATTTTTACATAGGCTTTACTGGAAATCCAGCTTTGTAGAACTAGCCTGGAGACAAACAAATGGGTCTAATTTTAGTTTACATTACTCATAAGGTGCAATTTAATGAAGTCATACAGTCAGTCCATATCATGCAGAAGGGCTAAAGCAGTGGTCTTTTTAACATGTTAACAGATTCTGAATGTTTCAATGGGAGTAGGATATCCAGTACTGCAGGGATCCTCTGAAAACTGGACCTGGTCTGTAGTGTAGGCTGGGTTGTGTTCATTCATGTAGGAAACTGCTGACAGTTTTCTTCTTTTCTCTCTTTCTTTTCCCAGAATTTAAGGAATGAAGAACAGGTGGCTATAATTCAGGCTTCCACGGTGTTGTCCTTGGCAGAAAAGGTAAATCGTGTGCTCCCTTTTCTCATGTGTTTTCTAAACCTCGTCTCACACGTTTCCTGCCCTGTAGTTTTCATCAATATTGTCAAACTTTCTAGTGTTGGAAGTGACTCCCCACATAAAGTAAATCATGCCAGCAGAGTCCCAAACACTAAAGCAGCAAAAATATAAAACTCAGCTGGACTAAGCTGTGAAGTAGAAACAACTGCAAATACAAAAGAATGTCAAACAAAACTTGAAATTGAAAACTGAATGAGAAACCATCAGACATTAAAGCCATAAATAGACAGAGTTTGGGATTTCTAGTCCTGGGATTTCTAAAGCCTCTGAAGGGATCTGTATGCCCAAAATATCACTGAAAGTATATGTCTAAGTTCCTTGCTTGGGAAATTAAAAACAAAGTGGGAATTGGTTAAAATTACATTCTGAGGCTCAAATGCAACACAGTTTTGTCAACATGACAGCCTCAAAGGACTCTACTCACCAGTTCCTCCTCTGAGGAACTGACATCTAGCCAGCTAAGCTATTTTTGAGATGCTACAGGCCCAATGTGGACCTTTATCCATGGGCTGAAATTGGTTCCCTCTCCATCCAAGGATGTGTGGTCTTCCATCTTTCTTTCAGTGACTCAGCAATGGTGACCCTCTTGCTGTTTCCCTGCAGACATCCTGGCTGCCTCTGTCATGGGAGAGCAGCCTCAAGATGAGCCCTGAACTAGCAATAGGTTACTAAAAACAGTCTAACAAAATGCTATAGATATATCCCATTTACTCGTGTGCCTAGAAAACACAGCAGGTTACAGGTCTCATTGTCTTCCCTGCAGTGGATCCAGCAGATTGAGGGAGCTGAAGCTGCTCTGCACCAGAAAATGATGGAACTGGAAAGTGATATGGTAAGGAAACTCTCCTTATTGCACACCGCAGGGACACTGAGTGTGTCACACTTGATGTGCCAAAAGATAACTAGGAAAGTCTATGGGCAAATGAAACATGCAGCCTTTCTCTGATTCTTGGTGAATGCATGAAATTGTTCCTAGTCTGGTTCACATGCAACAGAAGAATGACAGAAACAGAGAAAGGGAAAGTGTGAAAACTTTCTCTTTCCATGAGGATGACTATTTCTCAATAAGAACAGAAGGCTCAAAGGTTGCTCAATAATTTTCAGGGATGTGAATGCCTGCACTCTTTGTCTCACAAGATTCACAGTCTAAACATAAGTTGTTGTATTAAATTTTACTCAGGGCCAGAATATGAGAAACTAATGAATTCTAACATTGTTTGCTTTCATTACATGTTAAGTAAAGTTAGTACCTTGCCCTCCTCTTATTGTAGTTAATGGCAGTAACCTACAAGATGAACAAGCATAACTACAAGGGTTAGACAGAGGCAGTGGCTTGAGTTCTGTTCCTGTGGTATGTCTGTACTTGAGTCTATTCAGCCAAAGGTAGGCTGAGACATTAAAGCACAGCAGCTTCCCCCAAGTAATGTGAATATGTCTGTTTAGTTCCTGTTTAGTTTAGTGCACTTTCACACCTCTGCCAAAATAAGAGAAAGCACAAAAGGAGTCGGCCCTGATGCCAGAGGAAGTATCTTCAGAAAAATCCCACAGAATCCCCTAAGTTACACTACTGAAATGCTGTGATACCACTGAAGCCAACAGAGAAGATGAATTTAGTTCCATATGGATTAGATATATTCCTATACAAGAGCAATCCCCACAGCTACTTCCCACTCCTTTTCTATCTGAGTCAGGTATTTATAACTCTGCAGAGAATCAGTTGAAAACCAGTCTCCTCGTCCTGCTGAGTCAGGTATCTGTAGATGATTTAATAAAACTTCCCAAGTAACTAATTCATTTTTCTGTCCAAATGATCCTTCATTGCAGGAGCAATTTTGCAAAATAAAAGGTTATTTGGAGGAAGAATTAGACTACAGGAAGCAAGCTCTTGACCAAGCATACATGGTATGTACAAAGGAAGTTCTGCAGTAAGTACTAGCCAGCCCTGCCATAGGACACAGACTCTTTTTGAATCAGGAAAAGAGGTTTTTGCTTTTTTCTAGGATTGGGTTCTTTCTTAATTTAATTTTTTTCTCATTCTTTGATGTACTGGTATGCAATCTGCACAGCTTCAACACAACACCTTGCCTTTTCATGTCGTAAAAAGGCACAACTCCTGAAGTCTGAAACACTTTTGTCACTTAAAGGCAGATATTGCTCATTGATGTCAGCTTGTCCAGCTGGAGTTTTTTAGCACAATGGGTTGAAATTTTAGAATTGGTAAAATATTTTACACTTAAAATAGGTATGAAAACTGTATTCAACTTCAGGCCTGTAACTGCATATAAAAGAGTGAAGGATTTCAGTGAAAATTACTATTAAAGTATTTTAAAAATAAGAGTTCATATCATTTTTTCAGAACACTTTTTTCCAAGTTCTGTTTTTTCACATTTTTGCACAGTTGAGCACAGGGGACCACCTCTCATGCAGGGAATCTGCCACCAACCCCCCCAGTTCCCAATGTGTTTTAAACCGTGTTTCATCTCTAATTGGCTTTTGGTATTACATCAACCAGAGGATCCAGGAACTTGAAGCCACCTTGTACAATGCTTTGCAGCAAGAAACGGTGATAAAGTTTGGGGAACTACTCACTGAAAAACAGCAGGAAGAGCTGAGGACAGCAGTAGAAAAGCTGAGACGTCAGATGCTGAGGAAGAGCAGAGAGTATGATTGCCAGATTCTTCAGGAGAGGATGGAGCTGCTCCAGCAGGCTCACCAGGTAAGAAAAATGAACCACACATGTGGATCTACTCAGATTTGCTGTATAAGAGTACAATCTGAGGGCAGATTTAGGCAAGCTCCAGGCCGTGAGGGAGCCTGGCATCTAGCTTTTGGAATTATTTCCTACTTTGTTTCTTTTCTATGCATAAAAAGAGTATAACCATGATCCTAAGCCTTCCATCTATTTAGCAAAGGATTAATTAAAAAATAGGTAATGTGAAACAGAGTTATCATCAGTATTAATTTCCAGCATTTGAGGATCCAGTTACATGTAGGCAGGATGGTATTTTGAGCAGTTGCACATGTGGCAAAGCTGTGGTTTGGCAGGGTGAATGGATGGAGTCACAGCACAACACAAGATTATCCTGCCACAGAAAGGTATTTGTTGATTTCTAGGCTTTTTGCGCTTGCAACATGAAGTTACTTGTTCAGTGGGACAGACTTACTGAGAATTTAATGTAGATGCTTTCTTTTTTGATTTCTAGAGGATCCGAGATTTAGAAGATAAAACTGACATCCAAAAGAGACAAATTAAGGATCTGGAGGAGAAGGTTGGTTTCCTTATGCTTCTGAAGCAAGCTGATCAACTTTGGTTTGAAAGTAGGGACCCAGTTCTCTTGAGCTGCACAACCTTTCTGTTCCACTCAATCAGCTGCACCCACTGGTGACAACCAACTGTCCTTTCTTTTCAGTCTGTGTCAGACTTTAATATTTACAATACTACATGGCATTATTAAACATGTGTAATTGTTAATTAAATAATTGTTAATAAATATTTTTGTGTGGATATATGCATATAAACATAGGTCTATTTCCAGGCTATTTTCAGCATGGATTGCAGCCACTGTTTCCTAATGCACTTACAAATACTCCCCATGCTATTTTTGAGATCCAGCTTTGTGACTTAAGTCAGCGCATGGGGGTTTGTAGTCACAGTTACACTCCAGGCTTTCAATATTGTGCCAATTGTAATTCAACTTTAGAATTAATGGGATCTGTTTTCTAAGCCTGGGAGGTGCTATGGTACTTACAGAAGTAACTAGGGAAATACAGTGTTTTCTCAATGCATACTTACTCCAATTGTTCTACAGAGTGCAAAAGTAATTCTAATGCTTACAATGCCATCATCTTTGGTTTTTACACAATCTTCTTTTTCTTCTGCAGTTTCTATTTCTATTCTTGTTCTTCTCTCTTGCCTTTATTCTTTGGCCTTGATGTCAATGTGCCTCTTGGAAAGGTAAGACTGTTTTACTTATTTCCCCAAAGCTAGCGCTTCTTGCACAGAGCTGAGGATCACAGCCTTGTGTGTTCTTGTGGATGTTTGGAGTCAGTGAATTCAGCAGGCTGTTGTTGTCTATTTGTAATAGTTCACAATAGGGGCTACTGGGGATACTCTACTATTCAGAATTGTAAAAACAAAAGCTAACAAGAATTTGACAATATGAAACAGCCAAGAGAATTGCAGGTGAAATTCAGTGTTGGTGTTTGCAAAGGGATGCAGATGGAAAACAGTTATAATAACCTCAACCATATACACACCATGATGGGCTCTGAAGTGACACTCAGGAAATCAATCAAGAGGTTGTAACGGGCAGAGCTCCGTGTCCAGCAGTAGGAAAGATGCAAAGAAGGGCAAGGAAGAGTGATCAGCTGCTGAGAGACAGGAAGGGGAGACAGAGAAATGGAAGGATTTTTCTGGCTCAGGAAGTATTGGAGAGGTCTAGAAAATTTGTCATAGGATGGATAGATGGGGGAATGGATGGATGGACAGCTTGCTATTGTTCATTGTCTCCTCTAATACAAGCAATTATCATGTGATAACCTTAATGTAAACAAAAATTGGTAGTTAAGGATACAGAGTGTAAAGAAGTCTTTGCCACAACATGCTTAGCAGCTGAAAGTTCAGAGTTCAAAAAGCAATTTGAAGATGGAGAAATAAATCAGAGAACTGTAATGGTCCCATTTTTCCATCTGTGGCTAGCCACTTCCAGAACCAGGATGCTGGGATATCCAGGATAACAGAAGCAGAACATAGCCTAGAAAATGTTATGTTAAAGTCTCTATCCAGGATAACAGAAGCAGAACATAGCCTAGAAAATGTTATGTTAAAGTCTCAAGAACATGTAATGATGGAGCAGAATTTTCTGGTTTGGGGACAGACCCATACCACTGAATTTCTCGCTGTATCTCTTGGCTCTGGCTTCTGCTATGTTGATGAATAAATTCCTCTGCTCTGCCCTTAAGGCAAGCTGAGAATACAGTTGTGTGAAAGATGTTCTGCCATATCCTTCCACCATTTGTACCAGCTCAGCCTTTGTTTCCAGGTGCAGTTCAAGGTATTGATTACAATTAAGTGATATGGGTCCAGTTTTATGGGTTTTCCTTTCCCTTGAAGGAAAAGCCCCTACTTTGTGCTTTGTTCCAGCTAGATCAAGGGTTTCATTTGCAGTTTTGTGCAGATGCAGACACAACTCTCAGAATTATCCATATCAAATGGAATCTGCTGCCTCCTTGTCCGGCCAGACCTCAAAAGGAATGTTTCCATGGGCTGAGGCAGCAATATATGAGGAGGTTGGGCTGGATGGGGAACGAGCTGTAGAAAAGAATCAGAGGAATATGGACAGATCAGTGATCGCAGCTCTTGTAAACAACAGCCAATATCATCATTGAACTGCTGCTATTTAAAACATGCTGCCTGGATCCAGTGATCATTAAACAGATGAAGTTCTGACTACATACTTACTAATGTTGCTGCTGCAGGGTTTCTGGGAACCATGACACAGCACAGCAGCTATGAGATGTCTTGAGTGGCTGTGACTGGTGAAAATTTGACTTTACAGTTTCTCACTTACTCATATTGGGAAAAAAATCAGAAAGTCTTCTGAAACATCCAAGTTAGGGACAGGATAATTTTAAGAAGCAGAAATTGTCACAGTACACAGTAGTAGCAAATAGTTTTATATGACTGTGTCTTCTGCTGTACCGCAGAGCCACGCGCTCAGAACAAGCAGTCAACCTAGGGGAGATTCCAAATAAAAAAATATCTTGGATTTAAGGTGCACCTTGAAAACTCACAGGAATTGGTAGCAACATTTGCAAGAACCTGCCTGTGTGAGTTTTTTCCATTTGCTTGTAGCGTCCTCCTTTTTCAGTTCCTGTCACAGCTGCAATAATGTCCTTGTGCAGCACATGAGAAAGACCTGGGCAATAAGAGGTTCAGAGTTTTCTGTATATATGCATTTTGCACCTACATTTTCCACCTGTATTGGTATGGAGCTGGTTCTCTAGTGAGTATTTGCCTCTTCTGGTACAGCTACAGAATTAGTAAGAAGCTTATACGTCCTACTTTTACCAGTACTGGTATTGGCTGTGGTGGAAGAAAAATAAGAAGCCAAGGGGGTACCTCAAAAGGACATCACTTGCTCAGTTTAAGTCATCTTGATTAAAAATGTATGCATGACATTCAACTACTGAACAGTTTTTCCTACTCCTGTCTCTTTAAGATGAAGCATGCAATAAAGGCTTTGCAGTAGAGCATGCGTCCTGAGAAATACAATTTAAAATTTTTATTAATATTAGAACTCATCAGAAAATGGTGTCTTCCTGGTTTTTATATGGTTTTTAGTTTTGAAAATAGGTTATTTTTTGAAGTTTAAAAAAAACCATCAGTGGTAGATGCAAATGATAAAAATATTCACAAAAACGCATAAAAATAATTTTTTTTATACCCATGATGTATTTTTCATTAGAAAAGGAAAAACATGATTCACATGAACAATCTAACTCAACATAATTGAACTTAGAATAGGAAATCCCTAGTCCTGGGAAAAAATGCCAGTGTGTGCTTCTTGAGACTGTCTGCATGGTCTGGTCTGCCAGCACAGAGGAGAACGGAAGGCATGCTGAGGGTTACAGACCTTACAAACAAGAAGCTTGGCTTTTCAAGAACTGCAATTATATAGCAGTATCTTTTGAAATAAGCATTTCCCAAGCCAGAAAAGAAAATCACCTATTATTCTGACATTGGAATTCCAGTAATGCTTGTTAACCTTTTGTCTTGGAGCCTATGAAAACATCTCTAGTGCCTTGTAAGATTTCAGTGTCTGCACGTGAAGAAAAAATGTATTTGAGCAGCCCCACAATGAGCTCTGCAATACACTCAAAGGCAGACTGCATTCTTCATTGCAAGCAGTCATTCCTTCCCTCTCCTCAAAGCAGGAAGGGGAGAACCAAGAATAGAAACGGAGAAGAATCAACACCATCTAAAATACAACACCACCTTCACATTGCTGATAACCCTTACACCCTTTTGGCCTCTCTTGAGGGCAGGTTAGAAAAGCTGATGAGGTGTTTACGGTCAGGACTCCCAATACTTCTGGCAGATTTGCTATTACTCCCTTGAGTCATTCTCTCTGCTGAGCTGATGCCACCTCAGTGGCACCTTCCTGGCAGGGCTAATAGTCCAAGGCAGCATAAGCCTTTCTCTGCTGTCTTTAGGGCTCACAGGACTGTCCCAGCTGCAACATTGGCTGATGTCACTGCAGAGGCTTTACAGGGGTCCCTTAGGGGCTGTGTCCAGACTTCACTTCCCTCCCAGCCCCCCCAGCCTGGCCAGTCTCCTTTGGTGGGTTTCCCACTTGTTTTACACGGCATCCAAGGTTTAGCAGGTGTGGATCCCTTTGGGGAGCCTGGGAAGGCTGCTCTAACCGCAGCGCCGAGATGAGTTTCACTCCTGGAGTTCACTGTTGCCCCACAGTGGCTGGTCCCCGGGGCACACAGGGGTCTAGGTCCCCACAGGGAGGGCAAGAAGCACCAGTGAGAGCTGAAATGTGGTTTACAGCCCTAGAGAGCCTGGGGGTGGTGGTGCCATTCCTAGGACCGCCCAGGAGGTGAAGGATTCTTTTGCATATTTGGCTTTCTGAATGTCAGGTAGGAATCAGGAAGATGGATTATTAGGGTGAGCTGAGTGACAGAGGAAGGATCCGTGACAGTGGTGGAGATGCAGAGAATGGGACACTGACTATGAAAGTGGGAAAATCTTACGGGTGACGTGTGTGTGGGGGATACATAAACTCAATGCTTTTCCAGAGGATCTGCACTGCTGTGAACTCCCTTGAACTGTAAAGAGAGCTGCAGCAGGCCCAGCATGATACCTGTAGAGTGTTTTACCAAGGCCAGTCACTCCACAGGTGCAAAGCATCAAGTCTTGTAGCAGTTCCTCAAAAACAAGGCAATGGTAAGCTCCTCATCCCCTGCCTTCACCCCTCCAGTTTGCCCCACGGGATCTTCTCCTCCCAATGTCTGAGGGGAAATCTCCAGACAGAAGCAATTTGGGAATGGTGTTGCAAGATTGAGAGGGATTTTAGCAAGATCGTATTTTTTGAGGCTGGAATACGTGGAATTGGAGAGAATAACTCACATTGATTTGTGTCTCCCATTCACGTTAAAAACCACCTGCCTTCCCAGGTGACTAACTCAGCAAAGGGGAGCATGGCATGGGCACTGTGCCATCAGCTTTTCTTCTTCTTACAACTACTGAGGTATATATCATCAGGGGGATCTTGGCAATATTGCTTTATTTCCACTGGATGCAAGCGAGGTCTCTTAACCTTGTCACAAGGGGCTTCAAGCAAACAAACAAAAAGCACAACTCCTCCTTGAAACGCACCTGGGGAGCCACTTGATGGTGAAAGGTCTTTGGTTTGGTTCGTGCCTTGGTGCAGTTTATCCTTTACTGACCTTTTAACCATCTGAGAGAAACCCACAGCGCGGTCACAGATGATACTTTCTGGTTTCTTTCTCACCCAGAGTGAGCACAGCACTCCCTGCTGTCCTGAGATATCAAGGGACAGGCATGGAGGGAACCACGTGCAGCAGTGTACAGTATCCAGACCAGAAGCTCTCTAATTCCTGTTTATGCAGGATTTTCCTACCTGCATTTTCTCTGTGCTCGTGAATGTACACATTCCATTTGTGATCACAGAAGGAAGTGTGGTGTGTGTGTGAATTTTGCACCTGGTGAATTTTACTATGTAGGCTCAAATGCTGAGAGAACAAAGGCAAATATGCCCTTTTTTCCCTGGGTAGGGAAGGCTTCCTTGGAACAGGAGCAGTCTGTGTTTGCCTCAGTGCAGCATTAGCCAAAATTCTGGGTTTGCCCTGACACCACAAGGATGTTGTCTGCTGCCATGTCTCATGTCACTGGTGACTTTTAGGCAGCTTTGGTTCAAGAGTCATTGAAACTTGTCCATATACCTCTTCATCTGAAGATGCCTATGGGGACTTTTTTGGACCAGAGGGCTGTACTTTGTGGGATTTAAATGGACAGACTTAGTAAAATACCTGGAATTTTCATGAATTCTTTTCATACAGATGAGCAAAACCAGTTAAACAATGATAGCTGTAAGAACAGACCTTTTCAGCTTCCTGATTGATAGATTGCATCTTGGTAGCTGGGATAGGTTGGTGGAGGAAGTTACCACTTACCTGATACAGATGTTCTCTTTTTTTATTTATTTTTAGAGTGCTCGACCACACAGATAAGTCTTTATAAAGGCAAATGCTTCCATCCCCTAATGAAGAGAATATTGTTTACACCTATTTTAAAAAATATAAAAACAAACAACCTGTAGCTGAGACTGCAACCACCTTGTATTTTAAAGCCATCACTCCAAATTTGTTACCTGACAGTTCCTGTCTGAAGCTATGATATATGCTGCATCTAATGAAATTCTATATGTTGAAATTACAAAAGGGGAAGAAAAATAAGCTGTGAACCTACATCACCTAGGAAGAACTTAGAGGGAAGGAACTACTTTCAGCTGATCAAGTCAGTGTGTGTCTTGGGCATGGAACCAAAGTTACAACAGAAAAATCTATCCCTGCTGTGCAGGGTAATCATCTAGATGCCACCTGTCATCCCACAAATGGATCAAAAGTGAACAGGACAGAGCAGGGGAAACTCGAGCCCTGGAGAGATGCTGAAAACCAAGTGCTTGGTTTGAACTGTGTGGCTTTCTCTCTGCAGGGACTCCTGCTCTCCCTCTTTGGTTTTAACCTCAGGAACAAATGACAGCTGCAATGTGGGAGGAAGAAAGGAAAAAAGCCAGTCTGGGTTGCTGCAGGATGGGCAGGACAGGTCACCACGTTTTGTGCATGAGATGGTAACACAGCACCACCCACCTTGGCCAAGGAAGGGCAGAAGAGGGTGTCTGGTGTAAGGAGGGTTTCCAATGGAGTTGAAGCCTTATCTCTCTTCACTGTCCCTCCATGAAGAACAGCCTGTCTATTATCAGATACTTTTCATACTCTTTAAAGACTGCCATTGAGATAATAATGATTATACTTGGTTTTACTGTTTAATAACCAATGAGGATAACTGGATTGGACCTACAGAGTAATTTCTGAGAAAGAAAAGGAATACTGAAGGATGGGATGCGGGGTGGGGGGGAAGCCAATGGATCATGTCCATTTGATATGATCCACAAAGCATCAGCTTCCAACTGTTTTGTCCCAGCATGGAACAAATATTTCGGTTCAGCGTGTCAACTGACTTTGTTAGCTGGCTTCCTGATCAGTGATGCATAAACCAAAAATGGAGAAAAGCTGTGTGAACACAACCTTATTAAGAGTCAGAAGTATCGCTAATCTGTTTAGATTTTCCCACAGTTAAGAGTGGCTAGAAGTAGTCTGCATTTCAAAGCATAACTTACCTCTCTAATCACGAAGCCTGGAGCCCGACCCTGGTGCCTCACTGAGGGTCACAGGTCCGTGTCCCCAGTGCCCTGTACAAACCACCCTGAGGGGCGTCACCCTCTGGAGCAAACACTGCGAGGGTCCCATGCTATGGGGGGCACCACAGCCAGCTGCCCCCACCCTCCCTCCCTTTCCCCACCGATGGGCTGACAGTGCACTCCTCCGTGCCTCTGCTTTCATTTCCCTGGGAATGGAGTCGTGCCTGGTCAGGCTTTGGACCCTTAATTTTAACTGGGAGAAGTGGATGTCTGTACTCCAAACTAAAAAATTAAGGGCCAGAATACAGCCTTGTGCATTACTTATGCCTTTAGAACAGGGCTCACGTGTACCAACATCTTACGCACACATCAGAAGCTTTTAAAGTGCTTTTCCAAGAGTTTTTCCTTTCTTTGCCTGTTTACTTTTACAGATGAAGCAGCTGAGGCACAAAGCAGTGAAGTCACTTACCACAGCAACTCAGCAGGTCAAAAGCAGTTCCTTGGCCATAGCAGGGAGGAAGTTCCTCTCGTATTGAAGGTCTCGTATTGAGCCCCTCACAGGTACCTTTTCTCTGTTGGCCAGAATAGCTTTTAATCATGAATGTCCACTCACCCAACTGCATTGCAATGCTGGGCTCAGTTGCTCCACAAAGACTCCTAACATCCTCATTTCTTGAGTGACAGGACATTGTGTTAGGCCTTCCATCAAAGGTTAGAAGCTATTAGCAAGTGATTATTTATTTTTCTTGCTCCTCAAGATTAATTTAAATTATAGAATGACCACATCTTCTTGAAGCACTCTGGTTCAGCCAAGGGGTTTATTGACTTCTGCGCCAAGGTGTATGTTTGTTTGTTCATTTTTTTAAAAACCAGGGTTGTAGGCAGACATGGTACACGACTGCAGGTACGTTGCATGCTCTTTGTTCAAATTTCTTTTCCCCAGCAGAAGACTGTGGATCAGGCTGACCCAAATGTACATGTGCTTTCCATGAGCCATCACTTCAGAGCTGAAGTTCTGGAGCTGGGCCCTGGAAGAGTCTTGCCCTGCTCCTGTGAGAGCTGGAGATCATTCAGCAGCTTTACAACAGCTTATTAGCTACAAAAAAGGGGGGAATTCTCTCTGGCTGTTTCTTCTTTCCCCCCTCACTCTTTTCTCCCCTCTTGCAGCACCAGTTAATTTCACACCACTAGGCTGCTTTCCTCAGCATTAGGACCTGTAGTTAAAGCACTGGGCTCTTCTTGCTGAAGAAGGAGCAGTACCTGGTTTCAGTGATGGTGCAATAATTCCACCCTTGGTTTGCCTGAAAAAAAAAAGTAGTACTAGAAACATTTATTTAAGGCAGTCATAGGGAAGGTTTGTGGCACAGATAGAAATCTGTAGTTTCAGAACGTACCTGACTGATCTTGTGGCAGGCTTCATTCTCTGAGTCGTGTTGTATTTAATTTCTCCTTTTCACCCACTCTGTCCTCCCTTACTCCTGTGTGTATGCCTGTGCCTGCAGGTGCTCTGTTCCCAAGGGCTCAGGGTGGGGAGGGGGTCTGGCCACAGCACACCTGGGTCTGCAAACCTTCCTCAGATTGCTGTTCCCTCCAGGGAGCTGAACCACCACTGCTTTGCTCCCCTTGCAGCGTAACACATGCCATGCCTGGAACACACTTGCTGATATGAGTTAATACAAACTTTCTGCTATCAGCTAGATCTAAATGAGTTTGATGTTTGTATATATATATATATACATGTATCTATATATAGTATATATGTATATGTACATATATATGCATATACCTATCTATTCCCTATTGTATATAGAAATTGTTGCTATAGCTGATGAAAGTATACTACAATCTAGGTATGGGGAACTGAATCTAGATTTGTTTAGCTGCCACAACTGGTACATTCATCCAGTTTTAGTTTCACATCTCATGGGCAACTAGTTTTTTGATCCTTTTTTCTGGACCATTCTCCATCCTGGGACTGTTAATCCTGAGCTTTCTGCTGTTCCTGATGGTCATCAAAGCAAAGGATTGAGAATCTTCCCTCAGATTAGTCACTCCAGCCAACCTCCCCTGCCCAAAACCAACCAGCAAAATAAAAATCGATTTACTTTAGCCTTTGAGGACAGTGACTACAGCCCTGGATCCCTGCCATCCCTGCCTGTTCAGGTGTACCAGCACTCCAGGCTCTCCGTCCCGCCGAGGCAGGAGGGGACCAAGGAAGGTGCTGCAAATCAGCTTGACCACAATTTGACTTGCTGCTTTTTCCCCACTGACCACGTTGGGAGATTTCAAAGGCTACTTCAATGTAAGCACTTCAGATGAGGGCTGGGTTAGGTGAGATGAATTTAGGCAATTGGGGTTGCAGAAGGAAATGACGCTTCCTGCAGTGTTGTCAGCCTGGCTCACAGCTCCATCTGCTCTTACTGATGTGCCTGGGGGACCACGGAGATTTTTTTGTAGGTATTCTTCCTCCTCCGATCCCCTTCCTTTGTCTCGGTGGGAAACATCCTCTGAACCCCAATGCTTTCTGTTCCGTGGCATCCCAAGAGGAGTGCCCAGGCCAGGCTCTCCTGACTGGGGCAGGGCTCAGAGAACAGACACACAGCTGCTGGTGATCCAAAGGGTTTTCTCTTCCCCCGCCCTCCCTCACATCAGCACCTCTGTGGTTTTATATATACTTTTTGTTCCCGATTTTTTTGGTGTCTATTCCAGAACAAAATTGTAAATGACTTGGCAGAATGACCCTTTGATAAACACTGGACATGTATCTGTACTATATGTATTAACGTGTAGGAGAGAATCCTTATTGTATGTAAAGTTTTATGAATGGTTATTTTTTAATTTATGTATTTAATATAGGATTCAATGACCTCTGGTGTTTTAGTTTGTATAAAGAATAAAACAGCGGCATTTTTAAAAAAAAAAAATCACTTTACATTCACGGAGATATTCAGCATCTGTCTGGCATCTGTTCAGAGGAACCACATTAAAGCTGAGCTGTGGGGGCACATGCTGGGGGCTGGCCGGGGTAGGGGCTG
>VWZG01013026.1:163412-177123 GCA_013396735.1 Grallaria varia | reverse complement strand
GGGGTACATCGGGGTGGGTGTTCGTTGGGATGGGGGTACATCGCTCAAAGTGTTAGTGGGGTCCCAGGCGGATCAGTGAGAAAGCGGAGGGCAGGCAGCGGTGCCGGCAGGGGCCAGGGGTGGATTCCCTGCCTTTTCCCAGGCCCGCGCAGAGTCACAACACAACAGAAAGCAGCTCCTGCCTTTGCCGGAGCTCGGGCGGCGGCGCCGGGCGCTCCGAAGGGGCCGCACCGCAAAGGCACCGCGGGCGGCGCTCGGCGCCGGGGCCGCTCTCCCCGCGCGCCGCCAGGGGGCAGCACCGCGACAGCGACAGCACCTCGGGGAGGGCCCGGTGACAGGGGAGTGGCCGGGGAGTGACCAGTGAGTGACCAGTGACATGAGTGACCGATGAGGACCGGTGACCTAGGAGTCGCCAGTGACCCGAGTGACCAATGAGTGACCAGGGATCTGAGTGAACAGTGAGTGACCACTGACTTGAGTGACCGATGAGCGGCCAGTGACCCAAGTGACCAAGTGACCAATGAGTGACCGGTGACCTGGGTGAACAGCGAGTGACCTGAGTGACCAGCGACCTGAGTGACCGATGAGTGGCCAGTGATCCAAGTGACCAAGTGACCAATGAGTGACCAGTGACCTGGGTGAACAGTGAGTGACCTGAGTGACCTAAGTGACCCAAGTGACCAGCGAGTGACCAGTGACCTGAGTGACCAGTGACCTCGGAGTGACCAGTGACCTGAGTGACCAGTGACCCCTGGGAGTGACAAGTGACCTAAGTGAACAATGACCCCTGGGAGTGACCAATGATCTCTGAGAGTGACCAGTAATCTCAGGAGTGACCAATGACCTGACAGTGAACAATCACCTCTAAGAGTCACCTATAACCCCTGAGAGTGACCAATGACCCCTGAGAGTGGCCAGTAACCCCAGGAATGACCAATAACCCCTGGTTTACAAGAACTGCAGTTTGTATCTGTGAAGCGTTTTTAGAAGACTGAAACACATAAATGGGTCCAAACCACAGAAATTTGGATCTAGTCTTAGTTCTCTACTGTCACAGAAGTCAAACATGTTCGTCTCCATCTCCCTTGCACAATAATCTTCAAATAATGAAGGAAGCAAAGAACTTGAGCCACGCAGTCTCATTTCCTTCAACGGTAAAAAAAATGGAAGGGCCATTTAATATTAAAATGCACTTATTTAAAGATACTAGATATGCAATATATAAAATAGATGTGCACTCCAGGGCCTGTAGGACAAGGTCAGCTCAGAAGCACTTTGTGGATCCTCCCTGGACGAGGCCGTGGGGTGCAGCTCCTGTGCCCCTACAAACATCCCTCCTGCAACAGGGCAGTTGCTCAGCACCCAGACCAGGCGACATTCACTCTTTTAAAAATCTGTAATAAAACCAGAAATGGGTTTCAGGCAAGGTGCTGTTAATGGTACTCGGATCAGGAGGGGTGCAGAAAAGCTCCTGCGTGATCTCCCAGCCTGAATATCTGCTGGAATAAACCAGGACTGCTGATGGAATGAAGACACAGTGCAAGGGAAACCAGCATCCTGTAAGGAATGGGAGGCCGAGGTGCCAACATCTGTTATGTCTGACTTTGCATCTCCTGTGCACACATGGAAGCCTGGCCATCCAAGGGATCATTTTTAGGACAATAACAAGAACTCTGCACCAGATCTTGGGTCCAGAACACTCTGGGACAGCTGCAAAGTGTCTTCAGCTACATGACAATAAAAGGATGAGGCAGTGCAAGGGAGTCCCAGACTGTCCTGGGACAAGCCAGGGACAAACCTGGTGTGAGCCCGTCCTTGGCACACGAGAGCAGGTCAGCCTGCTCCAGGCAGGGTGTTTGGTGGCAGGATGAGCCCCAGGCTGCAGCTGGGCCACCCTTGAGGCATCTCTGGTTTGTGCAGTGGTTTATCACTGAACAGGCTTTGGAGAGCAAAGGACTGAGCCCTGTCCCAGACTGTGCCTCTGCCAGGGCAGGCACAGCCAGTGCTCACGGCTTGTGTGAAGGGAAGTCTGGCTGCATTAGAAGGTCTCTGGGTTGTCTCTGCAGCCCACTTGGAAGGCAACAGTTTTCCATTGTTTGGGAGATTGTCTAAACATAGTAAAAGCCCTAATAACTGGCAATGTGCCATAGGCTTTGTGTTGAGCAGGGCTGAGTCTCTGAACATGGCAGAAATATTCATTCCAAAGCCCCGTTCCTGCCTGGACAGAGGTGCATCCCACAGATTGTGCCACACTGACAAGAGACCATTGTGCAATATCTGCTCCAGCGCCTGGACAGCAAGAGACAGCCACGAACAAACTGCTTTTCACAACAAAGAAAATCCTGTGAAAACCATTTTAGAAGCCTGAATCAGGACTGAGACTAGAGATATAATGATTTCAGTGTGTACAACAGATGGAGACTTTAGAGCATGGAGCCACTAATCTATGGATTACAGACTCCCTAATTACAGACTAACTCTTACCATTTATGAGAGGCATTTCCACTGAGGGAAGGATCTTACGGGTCAGTGCTCAACAACTGAATGCCATGTTAGGCGTAACTAGGGAAGGAACACAAACTGGAGAATGTCACTGGACCAACTTCTTGCTCACTTGTATCTTGGAATGCTGCGTGGAGTTCTGATCCGCTGCAGATCTTGAAACTGATACCGTTGAGCTCTGGGACAGAAGAACTAAAAACATCAGCAACCAAGCAGGTGGCCCCATTGTCATTGTCATGGGCCAAACAAGGGTCATCTATAAACTAAGGTCAACAACTCTTTTATTCCATATCCCTAAACCCTAAGAACAATCCTGTCAACCTGTCCCCATGTAGTTTGCTGTTTCCAGATTTAGCTACATGAAAACGTCTGAGAGAGAAATCAGCTTTGGCATCGATGAACCTGGGGTGCCTGCCTAGAGCCAGCAGGGCTTTGAGTCCACAGCCCCCTAACCAAGACACTGTCACCAACCCTGCTTCCCATCATACCTAAATTAACAGTACCTCTTTTATTTATGTCTGGACTTACCCTATACCAACCTACCTTGTAAAATGCAGGCATAAACCTAATGCTGTAAATTGCCCAAATTCCTCAACTGCCTCAGGCACAGGAAAAATATCCATATTTAAGCCACAAGAGTCTAGTAGGAGCAGGAAATTCAAGCTCCAGTCATGACTTTGGATGTTTTTTCCAACCTAAATGAGTCTGTGATTCTGTGACTTGAGGACATCTCTTACCCACGGAAGTAAATGTAAGGCAATTTCAGAGATTAATAACGAAAACCTGGGATCTGGCCAGATGCAGCCATCAAACAGGTTTCGGTGCCTCCAGCCCAAACTGCCAACCTCAGCCAGAAGCCTGATGGGCTGTCCTGTGTGTGTGAGCTCTGGGCTGCTGGGAGGGCAGTCGCCCACGTGCCACTGGGGCAGCACCAGCAGCAGCAAATCCACACCTCAGGTCCCTACACAGGACCCTCCGCAGGTGGTTCCCTGCCCCGTGCACAAACACAGCCTGGCAGGCAGGACCCCAGCCTGGCTCCCACGGCCATGGGTGCCGCGTGTGGCACAACCAGGGCAACAAACCCACCCAAGAACGCTCTGTGCCCGAGCAAGTGAGACACACACTGTGCCACGCTGAGCCTGCTCTCGCTGCGCTGAGTGCGTGCGCTGGGAGCTGCTGTGGAGGGACACTGCGATCGGCCAGCAGCAGGGCAGGGAGTTCATGGCCAGGGTAGGCACCAGTTCCCTCCTCAGACAGCCACACGCCGTGACATAACTGCTCTAGAATGCCTGCGAGCAGCAGATGCACTGCCTGGTACCCACCCACCGCAGACATCTGTGCAGGGAGAGTTCCCTCCCTTGGAGCACATTCGATCCTTTGGATGAACTAACACTGTTCTGAAATGCTTCAGCTACACCCCAACCCGGGTTTGGCCGCCCGTCTGTGCTCACAGACACACCGAGCTCTCCCTGTGCTTTCTTGCTGTAATGGAGCTGCACCCACAGGTCAGTGTCTCCATGGCCCAGCCTGCTGAGGAGCAGCTGCTGACCCTCAGGTGCTTTCAATGCTCAGGTCTTGAGCAGACCCTTTCCTTTAATAACAAATGATGATAAAAATGCAGACAGAATCATGTAATAGTGGCTCATTAGTTCAGATTTCTTTATAATAGCCTAATTAGGTTATGTGGATTCAGAGATTTGAATGGAACTGGAAATCTTTTGTTTGTACATTCTTTGTATATTTTCAACCATCCCAGAAGTTAAGTCATGTTAACCTGACACAAAACATACTTTACAAAACAAGATTATTATTCTGCTTTGCATGGTCCAGGGGAAACATAATGAGCTTCACTTCCTGGAGACAGATAAGGGAGGTCTGAGAGCTGGCAAAAGACAACATTTTTCAACAGCAGTTTCCAAGTTAGGGACCTGAACTCCTGTCCAGGCATGCAGAGAATACAACTGGATGTTTTTCAGGATTAATGGAGAGACAATGCCGAAAAAGAAGGAGGGAAAATGGCAGATTTGGAAGTGCTCAGTCTGTTTTCATTAGGCATCTAAAATAGGATTTTATGAATGGAAGCCAACTAAATTCTACAGGATCATTTTGACAAGTAGCACTGGCTGCAGTTATCTTTTAGGTCCTGAGTTTGCAAGCTGTGATACTCTCTCTAATTTAAAACCATGGAAACATGCTAAACTACAAAAATAGCATTAGTCATCAGCGTAGAACGTGTAAAACAGTTTTTCAGGATGACAACCACAGTATCTTAGAACCACAATAACTCTCTCAGTCAGCATGTTTTAGGGCTTTCCTTGCCGTGTTCTCAGCAATGTTTCCTCAGCTGCAGTCCACCCACTGATGCCTGCACTGTCCCCACACTCCACTTGGGGCTGTGCCATGGCTGCCCTCGTTGTTAGAGCTCTCCAGAGAAGAGAGGAACCTCTCTGGTCCTTTCCTCACTGTTGTGGAAAGTCCTTTGCAAACCTCAAAGTTAAAATGTGAATGTGAATAGAAACTACTACTGTGCAAGTCCAAGCAGAGAAACTGCAGTTTCAAACAAAGGAAAGTACGGGAAAAGTACAGAAAAAGCACACACTCCTTTACAGGGTTAAGGCACACACTTTACATGTCCATAAGACAAGCCAGAGGAGAGCAGAGTGCAGCTGTGTGAGCTGGAGTTCAGTTCCCCCTGAGCCATTAGGGCTCGCCTTGAGCCCAGAAGTGATGTGGGGAAAGCTCTATGTAAACCTCTTCATCCAGAACCAACACACACTCTCAAACCAGACTCTTGTTTTTGGACACAGAAAGCACCGGTGCTAAACTTTCCCTGTCACTTCAGAGAATGCAGAGGAGATAAGAACAGCAAAATCTACCAAGTGTTACAATAAAAAGGCAACAACCTACAGCAGTCTGGATTCCTCTGCATATGAAAAAGGGAACTTTTAAAGTGACCAGTTCCCCAAAGATCCTCCTTTAGTTCCCAGGTAAGCCAGCCAGTACAGTTGCAGTTTCTTAACTGATAGGGGTTGTGAAAAGAATTCAAGCATTCTGGCTTGTCAGGAAAAGACAAACCTCTGTTTTCACATTCGCAGCACAGAAACTTCCAGAGGTTCCCGTGGTATCTGTTACTTGGATTTTTATCAGCTAGCCTAGTCACTGAATGAAGGACTTGAATATTCTGATAATGAACAGCCACTTAGTCTAAACCTGTAAGCACAAACCATGGGTATGGTACCCAACACTGTCTGATTACCTGCACAAAGGTCAGAAATAACGGAAAGATAAATCACTACCAGTGAAGCAGAAGGGCCACAAGGCAAAAGTGACCTGCCACATTCTTATCCATGCTCCACCAAGAGAAATATGTAGCAATGGGACAAGGAAAGGGATTTAGCTTCACAGACTGCAAGTGGTTCATTTGGCAGTTATGGGCCTGAAATTCTTCAGATACTGTGGGTTTTATGGATGCAGGAATGCTGCACTGCAGTTAAGGCATTAGCACATCTGGGGTGCAGATTGATTTCAACCTCAGGCATTCAAAGTTCATCATGAACAGATACAACATTCACATGCTTTTGTAGGGAAATGACCAACAAGCTGCCTTTCACTATTTCCCAACCCCAAACACCTCAGAGTGTTATGAAAATTCACAGCCATTGGTGCCTGTAGCTCACCCTTGTCCTGTAAAGCGCCCACATCAAAATGCTGCAATTTGACCTCGGGTTCCAGCCTCTCCAGCAAGAAAGCAGCTGCCTCTTTATCTGTTCATCTCTCTCTTTGGTCTCTATTTTTTTATATTTAGTAAAATTCACAGAGTGGTGACACTCAGGACAATGGAATTTTGTGGTGTACAATTCCCTATCAGACAGGAATGAGCCTGTGGTCTGATGAGTCAGCCCAGCTCCTTCCACCACAGCCTGCCCATGGTGTGGCACTCACAGGCCACAGGGTTTCGAAGTAAAAGCAGCTGAGATGAAAGAACCAAGCCAGAAGTTAGGAAAAGCCTCTTCATCCTAAGCAAAAGTGGGTATGAACATGTATTATACAGATAAAACATTGATATTAATTTAGTGCCTGTACAACAGGGTTATCCCATAAGGCAAGGTGAGGATTTCCCTGGGAAACAGGAATGGTGGGTGGTCTGAAACTGGCACCACCTGCTCTTCTGGTTCTCTCCTGGCTGACACTGACCTTGATGTGGCAAGATTTACTCTGGACTAAGTCCCCCTTTTTCAGCTGCCTTCTTCACTTCTTCCAGGTCTATTTGATGCAGCTTCAGACGGAGTTTTGGGTTTCACATGAGCAGCTGAAAAAAAGTTTAGGGAACAAACCATTCCAAGACCACTTGCAAAAGAGTGGTCTTGCAAAGGAGTGGAGGGCAGGCTGTGTTGAGGGGATGGATTTTGATAGAACAGAAGACTTTTTCTACTATTCCCTGTGCTTGCTTTTCCCTAGGTCATACTTATCAGGAACATAGATGGATATTATCTATTTATATCTATTTTAACATCTGTGTGGAAGGGATAGCCCACCAGTCCTTAAGAATGGGATAATTTGATAGTGATTTTAAAGGGAAGTTTGGTGGGACAGTGAATGCAGACTGAACACAATTTCTAGCACAACTAGATCAGCTGGAGGTGTGAAAACTAAGTGAAAAATTAAGAAGCAGTCCTGGGCATGACAAGCACAGGTTCCAGTTCTGCACAGCATCAGTCACTCCAGCTTAGTGAATATGGTTTTCCTCCAAAGCAGCAGAAAATGTGCTGACAAGAAAACAGACCAGGATCTTCAGTCACAGCATGGTTCCTGCAGAACTTACACAGCTTCTGTCATGGGTTATACCAGAGGGTGCAGGGCCATGGCAGAAAATGTGAAGAACTGGCAGCTCTGCCTCCTTCACCAGCCTGGCCAAAATATATTTGACTGCTTGCTTCCTCACAGGCACAAGGAACCACATAAACAAACAAACAAACAAACACAGTGCCTTTAAATCCACTGTAATTCTACTCTGTTGACATCTAATTACTCATTATAGGCTTGTAATCACTGGCATGTAATCACTAATTATCTCTAGATACACCACCTGTTTTTGCTGGTTTGGCTGCAGAGTGCCAGTGTGCTCTCCTGAAGCTCCAGGCAGGGAGGTTGAAGACAATGACATTTGAGGTCTGCAGTGGTTGATTAGGTCAAGTGCAACACCATGGAAACAAGGAAATCTCGGTCCTCAAAGTCCTTTCTGGGAATAAAAGCAGGCACAGAAGAGAGTAGCTGGTGATCCCTGGGATAGGCTGGAATGAGAGGCAGTCACAACAGCAGATGGATGTTTGGAAGCAAGTCAGCATTGGCCATCACTGCAGAGGCCAAACGCAGAGTGAGACCAGCCAAGACAGGCTTCACAGCATGGGGAAGATGCTGGATGATGCCATCCAGGTGGCAAGGAGCAAACAGAACAGGTGGAAAGAGACTGATTTTGAGAGGCAGAACGTGAACTCAGAGGAACTGAGCTGACTGCTCTTGAAGTGAATGTGGCACATGTCTGGCAGAAGATTCTAGGCTTCAAACTCACACAAAATGTGTGTTTTTTTATATAAGTCTATCTCATCTGAACTCTCCACTCCCCACCAAGCCAGACAGCTCTTACAGTGGCTACAGTCTCGCCCTTCCCCAGACTGTGGTCCTGAAGAGACCCACTGACCTACAACCAACAGAAGGCATCTACAAGTTTAGTTGGTTGCTCCTGGAAGTCTGGAGTTACACCTCTGGGGTGGTCCTGAATTATGTCCATCTTAATGGAAGGAGGCTGGAGGTCACCTGATGTGCAGAACCTCCTGGGTCACCTCCTGGTCATCCTTGTTACTTCAGGTGGCCGCAGCAGACTCTAGCCAGGCTGTAATATCTGGGGGTTCACTGTCTTGAAAACATTACTTCTGCTGCCTGTGAGAGCTTTATCTCTGTCCCCTTTTGTCCACAACAACTTCATAACTGGGTGACCTGTTTTGCATCCGACTGAGTCCTTGGGAGTCCTTGGGCACTGAAGAGGAGATAATAGTCCTTCCTTGAAGGACTTGGAGAGGGAGAAGGAGAGTCTAGATTCCCCACAGGGAAGTTGTCAGAACCTTCAATCCGCAATTATTATTTGTTCACATTGTGACTAGCAGCTCATTTCAGGAGCTAAAAAAAAATAACACATGTTGAAATGTCGAAATTTTCCATAGATTTTTGCTCAGCACTAAACAAATCTGGGAGCAAAAAGCATTACTGCATTTTAGAAATATTCTTGGAATAACCCAGTATAGAAGATTATAACTTCCAGCTGCTCATCAGAATTGTGGTCTCTGTTAGCATGACAGGCTGACAGCATGCTGAAGTCAGCCTGTGTGTGTTGCTCGAAGTTACACCCTCCAACAACACAATAGCATTTTGCAATAGAAATCACCACGCTATGAACCCACTTTCCCTGTGGCTTTGACATGAAATACTGAACAGGCTTTTGGAAGAGTCAAATGCTTTGTCTTGCTGTCTCTGCAGTGGTTTGACTTTGGTAAAGGATTTCACCAAAGACACCACCAGCAGCCCCACAGAGACTGATATGCAGAACAGCCCAGAGGATGTCAAATGCCTGTCTCATCTTCTAACCTGCTACATCCAAAAGTTTAGAAACTGGAGCGAGGTGATGGAGGTATCAGCCCCTGGCCCTCCCCAGCCAGCTGAGAGCAGGCTTGTCAGTCCCTTGCCCTTCATGAACATGACATTTCTTGGGGTATGAAAGAGCCCATCCATCCTTGACCTCTGCTTCTAAATGTAAGTAGGACAATCAGATTTTCTTGTCAAGTTGGGCTCTTTCTTCTGTGTTTGTCCTTAGACTGACTCTCCCTGAGGTGCATGAAAGGCTGTGCTGGGGGCTGTCCTGATGTTGCTGCAAGAATGAATCAGCAGAACAACCCTGTTTGTTTGGCAGCCTCCAAAACCAGGACACCCTAGTAAATCAGGGCTGCAAAATATGACAAGGCAGCTCTAACTTTGCACGAAACAAGGCAATTCAGGCTTATTTCATTATTGCTACTTAACGTGCATGTAATAAAGGGTTGCAGTTTTATCAGGCGCTGTAGGAAGGAGAAGGGGTGAAGAAACCCTAACCTGCCACTACCACTGTCTGCTGCTTCCCAGAGCTTCTCCAGCTGAAGGCACAGACCTCAGAGGAAAATGAGCTATGAAAGCTGACGCATATTTATCATGCTAATAAAGTTACACTGTTATTACCTCCCTTTCATGTGCAATCAAAGATCTGCTGCCTCCGGGCCCACAGGAAAATCAGTGTAAAATCATTGTGTATGGATTTGACATCAAGGAAGGAAATGTCCTCACTCAGGACATGGCTTTCCTTTGCTCGAACTTGTGAGCATTGGTGAAGGAGGGGGTAGAAATCCCACTTAATGTCAACAGTCTTTTTCCTTTGAATAACACCAGAGTCTCTGAGCCCAGTGAGCATTGTAGTCACAGCTATGGAGCCTGAGATGCTTCCTGGTGTAATAAGCAACCTCCAGGGGCACAGGCAGCATTTTGTGAACAAGGAGTCACAAGCTGGGACATACTTCACTTTTTTTTTAAACTGTTTTCTGGTTTGATTACAGACAGAATGATGTTGCACAAAGCATCTGGGAACTGGGAACCAGCACAGAAGTTTGCCAGCAGAGGATGCACTTTTTCTAATTAAGAAACTGCCCACTGCCCTGACAAACGGAAAATGAATTAGCAAAGTCATCAGAAAATACCCATCGGAGAAAAACGATGCCTTGGCAGTGGCAGGCAAGATGACCTAATTATACTTCTCTGTCAATACTTTTGCTGTTTGAATGATTCACTCGGCAATTTAAATTCCTCTTCAAACACTTAAAAGATAACACTTAGTAAGTTGACAGCCTCACAGAGAAAACGCTTGTGAAAGTTACACCACACATTTTACCTCTCACTGGCTCCTTTGCAGCTCCACCTGCGGCACTTGGAGCCCCTGACTCCCTGCACAGGCTCTGATGGGAACCCCAGCCAGTGCTGTGGCAGCAGCTGGGGGAGCAACAAAGAAAACCAGCACGGGGGCTGAGTGCACAGAACAAGAGAATGCCCACCCCAGACAGGGTGATTATGTCCCATCTTGTTAACTAATCCTTTTGCAGAAAGGGATTTACTTAAAGACCACTTCCCAGAAGGCTGCACCATTCCCCCATTCATAACCAGCGAGGCTCACCTTGTAATGTGACTGATTTCCATCTCTCAGCGCACCTTACACAGTTCTGACCCCACTAGAAAGATGCAGTCAGGTGTGAATGAGAAGCTTGTCACTGCAAAACGTAATTCCCCACAAATAAATGCTGTTCCCTAGATCAGAAGAGCACCCCATGTCTTTTCCTTCATGATACAACCAGCAGTGCCCATCTGGCACACTCAGCTCAGGTCCACGAGGACCAGCACTCCTGTTGTGGGGGCAGGATGTGAATCCAGCCCTCGAGCTGAGGAAACCCCTGCAGGGCTGATGGCTGCTCTGGTGGGTCCTGAGACAGCACCAAGCACATGAGCTCATCTCCATTGTCCCTGGGCTTGGGCAGAGGAGTCAGCCTTCCTGTTGGATTCCCTCCCTGATCTCTATCTCCCACCTACTTTGCACAGAGAAGCAAAAAGAGAGCTGGTTTCCCAGCAGGGTCTGAAGATGCACCACTCATGACTGTTTGCCTGACAAACATTTTTGCGCATGAGCATGTAAACATGTGATTTAAAGAAAATTTCCATAATTACAGGGGGCATACATTTTGTCACTGTATAATTAAAAGCTTCACATCAGATTCAAGATATACAGAAATATAAATAATGCATTCTGCTGGACTCAAAAGCAAGTGTGCAATGAACACACACTGAACCCAAACTTCAATTTTCATGGTATTCTTGAACTAGTGCCCTTACAACAACACCTCATAAAAAGGATCTTAAAAGTGAATGGAGATTTGAGAAATAAAAATCAAGAACTGTCTTTTATCCAGTGAGTGATTTTCATTACAGGTCAGATTTTAAGGCTTTCACTTTTCAGAAGAGCCCCCCGTACTCCTTTAATAGTGAAGATAATTCCAGTGCAACCATTTATGCAGCAAGGCACTAGGAAAGATAAACAGTGGAATCAGTATTTGTATAAATATTGCTATTAAAGTACAATGCTGAAACTTTTGCACATTGGCAGAATCAGACAAAGGCCAGGCCCCGTTCCAAAGAATTTTAATTCCCTATAAAGCTGCACAACCATATGGAGAGGTCCCAACCAAAACAAGGGGTTCACTCTAACTTTGCTGTGGTCGGTGCACGCAGCCACGGGGCAGTCTGCAGCTCAGGGCTGTTTGTCCCAGGAAAGGCTCAATCCTCACGTGCTACTGCTTGGCCCCGAGGAAGCTGGGGCTGGGCTCGCTGTGGGAAGCAGGCTAGCTGGCACCTCTGAGACCAGCACATCCCTCTCACGAGGGGCACAAGCTGGCTGAGATGGTTTTCATCTCGTACTCGGTGCATCCCACTTGCAGTGGGGGGAGTATAAATTCCTTTATGCTAAGGCAGTCCCTCAGGAAGGTAAAGAGCTGGTGGGAAGCCCCTTTGTGTGCATTTGTTTGGCCAGCACTAAGCAAGTGTCAGAGTAGGAGCGTTTGCGAGGAGAATAGCAGGAAAAACTCCAAACTAGTCAAACTTGTTCTGACTATTTGCAGGGATACTTCCTTCCTTAGCTGCCCCTGCACCTGAAACATGACAGTGAGCATCCCACCGGGGTCAGGGGGCTTTGTGGCAGGCACAGCCCCCGTGGTGCTGAGCGCTGTGAAGACACAATGCTGGGGCAGCTGCACAGTAAAGTTCTAGTAAGAACATTGGAACAACCAAATGCAACCCTCTCAAGTGCTGCTCTAGATAAAGTAAGGGCAGACACTGACCAGCATTTTACTCTGCTGCATGACAGAAGGCTTTTAAAGTAACTCTTCCATGTTTGCTGACACACTCTGTTTATATTTAGTGCATCTTCTCTTAACCCTTCAGACCTGAATAACTCGTCAAAAGTCCAAGGTTCTGTACATTGTTCCACTTAGGTGGAGAAAAAACGGACCAATTCAATGACACTGGTACAAGTCCAGTTACAAAAGCTTCCCAGAGTGTAAAAGGAAGGAAACAATCCCAAACCATTTCCTCCCTCGTAACTTCAAGCCTCGGTCAGCCAGCACCCACACACCGCCTCTCCAGGCTTAATCACAGGGTCATTGTTCTCCACGACGGGTCAGGCTCCATGTGGATTTTCCTTAAGAGCCACCGGTCCTCGGAGGATTGGCAGAGACAATGGCACTGCTTTGTTTTCGCAGAAAAGGTTGGAAAGAAGCATAACTGGCATCTCATAAAGCAAATACGTGGCGTGAGAAATCACTTGTGAGGATGTTGAGCCCAGGTACCATGTACACGAAACGAGCACTTCAAAAACCAGTTTTAGCCAGAGCTCCAGTTTTGGTGCTGCATGAACAGATTTCACAGGCAGCTGCTGCTACACAGCCATCAGCATTTTTAAGACCCAGCCTTGGCCGTCCCGGGCCTCCAGCACTTCCGAAAGGAAGTTGCAACGGAGTTCCCAAAGCAACACCTCAGATCAGCGAACACACGGAGACTGTTTGTGCGGGCGGTCCGGCGGTGTTCGCGTGCCGGGAACAGCCGCACTCGGCTGCGCGAGCAGCGGTGCCCCCGCGCAGGGGAGGGACACCGCCCGTGTCCGCCTGTAGCGCCCACCGCCCGCAGCGCCCGTGCGGGGGCCGTGCCGAGCGGGGTGATGTGCGGCCCCGGGGCGTGAGCGCTGCTCTGCGGGCAGCGCCCAAATACCGGCGGGGGCAAACCCTGCACGCAGCCCGTGTGCCGAGCGCCCGGGTGTGCGCTCCGGGGCGTGCCGGGAAGGGGCTGGCGGCAGAGCCCGGCGGCAGATCCCGGCGACAGACCCCGGCAGCACCGCCCTACCCGAGAGACGCCGGAGCTGCGCCCCCCGGTCCGCCCGGACATCGCCCGCTCCCGTCCCGCGTCCGCGCAGCCCCACGGCGGTCCCGCCCCGCCCCGGTCCCGCCCTCGGCCCGTCCCGCCCCGTCCGCCCCGTCGGTGCGGTGCCGGCGGCGCGGCGGGGATGGCGGCGGACGGGCGGCGAGAAGATGAGGAGCTG
>VWZG01013026.1:152701-163011 GCA_013396735.1 Grallaria varia | reverse complement strand
ATGCGGGGCGAGGTGCGGGGCGGGATGCCGGGTGGGATGCCGGGGGGGATGCCGGGGGGGGTGCCGGCTGGGATGCCGGCGGTCTCACTGCCGCGCCGGCAGCGGTAAATGCCGAGGGTCAGAGCCGCTGGCTCGGTTTGCTGCAGTTGCTCGTTTATACTTGAATGAAAGAATACCTGCCCCCGCGCCACCGAGCATGAAAAAGAGTGGGGATTGCGGAGCTGTTGCTCCTTGTCTCCCGTGGGCACAAACCAGAAGTACCGCAGCAGGACTGAGGGACTTCACATTGATCTGGAAGTGGCAGTGCTGAAGGTGTCACCAGGCACAAAGTTTCTCAACTTACACGAAACTGAGCATGATAAACTGATCCATCCAGCTCCACAGCGTAGGTCCTTCTGCCGGAGGGTGAGATGGCTTGCTGTGCTGGTTCTGGTCCCATTTGCACCAGCAGTTTGGCAGGAAGGTGATTAAGTTAATGGCGTTGAGTGAACCCCCTGGCTGGGATTTCAGTAGACCTGTGGCTCATTTTTATCTCAGGCAAGTAAGGCCACTACTGTTGGTCAATGAGTTTGTTTGGAGCTGAACTTTTTAGTAGCCATCTTAAGGTCACTTGTTTTCAGTGGTGAATGGGGCAAATTAATAAAATCCATTTTTGAAGATGGAACCAAAAATCACCTGCGTCTTAGCATGAAGAGGTGGTGTGAATGTTCTGCAGAAAGTACACTTGGGTCTGGAGTGCAAACCCTGATGAACTGCAGACGTTTGTGATGTGACAGCCTGACCTCACCAGCTAGAGCGTGGTGGGAGTGCAGCACTGAACTGTGATGGCTTGACCTGTCTGGGTTTTGGGGAAAAGCATCAGGCTGTCCTTAGGGTCTGCTATCTTCTGTAGAAATGCCTGGCTAGGCAGTGCTTGCTTTGGGCTTTCTTCATTTCACTTTACCTTCTTTAGCATCTGTTTTTTTGGTTTCTTACTGGCATGCTTCTCAGTTCCTGTTCTTGAGCTTTGCTCCTTTACAGCTCGTTTTACAGAGTCAGGAACAAAATTAACATTATTCCTCTCAGTACTGACCTTGTCTGTGTGGTTTGAATAGCAGCTGCAGAACTGACCACTGCATTAAAAATTTTATGCTGCTCCATGTTGGAAAAGAAGCAGAAGCTCCCGACAGCCTGTCTGCAGGCTTTGCTGTGAGCTTTTCTTTATTAGCTGTACAAAAAATTTGAAACAGTCTTGTTCCCTTTTAAGGTCTTATGTAGACCCTTATCTCCAGTGTGTTGTAGCTGAGGTTTTCCTTCAGCAGCTCCTCTTTTCCTGAAGGTTTCTGCCCTTAGGTTTCTTCCTTCAAGGCCTTCCACCTGGCAACCATCAGGAGCCAAACCCCTTTTATCTGCACATCTTGCTTACGAGGGTGGGAAGCTTCATACATGTGTTCCTGTGTGTGCATGGCTGGAAGGAATCATATGACTGGTTCAGAGCAGGACAGCCGGATGGGAAATGCATGCTGTGCACACTGAGCCCTGCTGCCTGCACAGCCACGGGGAGTTTGCCTGCGTCGGACTCTGCAGACTCAGAGCACACAAAGGCACTTTTGTTAAGGCAAATTGAACTTCTTTGAATAATTTCACAGATTAAGAATCAGAGAGAGCTCAAGTCATCTAACCTTGCCCAAGCAACTTGTTTATTAGAGAAGCTGAGAGTAAGAGACTTGCCTGTGCCCAGGGCAGTAGACAGAGATCCATCTCCTAATTTTTTCAGTGAAAAGTTTCTTTTTTTTTTTTTTCTATAATGACATTAATTACAATGGAAGCACCAACATTTCTGCAGGGAGGCAACTGCAGTGAATAACTGCCCAGTGATAACATGTGGTGTCACAGCCAGGTAGTGTAATATAGGCACATGGTTCAGCCTCACTTTGTTTTATCACAGAGTCTATTGGAAGGACAAAACCTGGGCTGTGTATTGGGGTGCAGAGAAGCCATGGTGAGGATGTGGTTCAGAGCACCTGGGGGCTGTGTCTTTGCTTCGACTGGGAAGTTTGAGCTTTGTCAGTGGGTTCAGGGACAGAGTCATTGGGGCAGGGGCTGGGGGGCTGCTGGGGGCTGCCCTGGCTGTGAGGAGCTGCTGCTGCCTGCCTGTGTGGCCAGGTGGGCTTTTTGGGGAACTAGAGACGTGCCTTTCAGGTGCTATTTGCTCAAAGTAGGAGTCCCCTTTCCCTGGTAAAAAGTTCTGCTGCAGCAAGGCTTGTTGTTGCAGAACACTTACGATTTGGAGGAATAACACTGGGAAGCCACATCTGCTCTGATCTGGACTACTCGCAGAGGCCTTTTTTAACAAGAATGATTTAACTCGGTACAGGTTTCCACCAGTAATAGCCAATATGGACTCTACCCTTGTGAAGTGTTGCAGTTTTCATTGAGAGCTGTCAAGCCATTTGTTTAGCCAGAGTGGATTACTACGTTCACTTTACTACAGTGAAGTCAGAGAGAGTTTCTCTGTAGGTCACAGGCAACAGCCTCTGAATTCCCATGATCACGTTGTTCAGTGAGGGCAGGTGATGTATGAACCGGTACTGGAGACCTGCAGCACCGGGCATCTGCAGAGGCAACAGGGCTTTGAGGGAAAGAGCTTTACACTTGGGGCTGGGAAGAAGGTCAACCAGGAGTCTGCGGTGGCCTCCTCTGTGTCCCTCCTCACTGCTCAGCCTGAGTTTTCATCCTCCTGTGCAGTGACCCAGGCAGGAGCAGGCGGCTCACCCCCAGACACTCTGTCCATCCCGCTGCGTGGTTCTGCAGTGAAGTCGTCATTTCCAAGGCAACTGGCTGTGGTCCCACAAACACGGGATTGCGGCTCCACCGCAGGCTGGGGCAGCTCCATCAGCTGGGGAGGAGGAGGAGGAGGAGGCGTGCGAGGGAAAGGAGCAGGCAGTGAAAGCAGGGGAAGGGTCCGGCCCCTTCAGAAGATGAGCAGGAGCCCGTCCTTGGTGTTCTCCTGAAGGTAGGCAGTGTCACACATGTCCGCTTGTGTGACACCACTCAGATTCAGCTTGTGATAAAACCTGGAAAGACAGGCAAGGCTGCCTCAAATGGAGAACAAAGCCTGGGCTGACTTGATGCTCTCTTAGTTTTTCTGACACTTGTAAAATGTGCTCTGACTTCAGCATCCAGCTCTCTGGTTTCCATTGCCAGTAATTTATGGCAGAACACCGAGCCAGTGGCAGTCTGTGCCTCACGAGGCCGCTTGGCGCAATTGGAAGTTGCAGTTGTGCACTGCCTTTAGCACAGTTTAAAATCTTGCATTTGTGGAAGAGATCCTAATAAAGCACTTTTGTAATATTAGTCACCTCAGTATCACCCCATTCAGCATCTGTGCTTTGGTTTTACTTGTTCTTTTCATAAGAGAACAATTTGGAGTTACGCTATTTCTGTTACTTTTACAAACAACAGGAACAAATCCAAGCCAGTGAACTAGTTCCCACAATGCAAATACAACAGTGAAACATGTGTTACTGTTCATGGAGTTGAATGATAAATACTCAGGTCTTTATTGAAAAAAGTCCCACACATGTGTGTTAGTGTTTTTTAAGAAATCTGATGCCTGAAGCACAGCAATGAGTCAGTTCTTTGGCTGCTCATGCCAGGACAGAGGTTGTTGCTAGCAGTTATGCAAAACTGCACAGTTTGATAACCCAACCCCTATGTAAGATGACAGATACTGGATTCTGTGGGAGTTATGCACTAAGGCTGGATTTCCAAAGAGATTAGGGGTTCATTTGAAGAGTTCCTGCTTGCTGCTTACGTTTTACCACAAAACTTACCCTAACATGTAAATAATTTGATTTTTCACTGACCCTAACATGGAAGTAGTTTGATTTTTCCCACTACCTTGTGGTGACAGTCCTTGGTTTCCTTCTGTCCTCATTCTCAGCTCTGGGTGGTCAGGGCTTTGGAAGTGGCTGGTCGCTGTGTGTGGGCAGTCCAGTGGGAGCAGGGAGCTGGCTGGCAGCTGTGGCTGGGGCACCTGGGGCACCTGGCCACCATGTCCAGGGCACTGAGGCATCACGCCAGGCTGGCACTGCCAGTGCTTTGGAACGACACTGTGAGTGTTATTCGGGGTGATGTGTTCTTGAAAAATTCGTTCTTCTCTAGCAATAGCCCATTGCAGCAGGTAGGAGAAGTTGTGCTTCTTTTCATACTGCATATGTTTTCAGGGGTTGTCAGAGAACACAGCAAGCCCTCACCTGGTGCTGCATCTGGAAAGGGCTGTTTTTAGGAGCAGCTTCCAGAATAGCTGTCATTGCTTCTCCCATGACCTCAGGCCAGCCAGGGGGCTCTCTCAGTGCTCTGTTGGGAGGTGCCCAGGGAAAACACCTGCAGCAGGAGGTGGCAGCAGCGATGCAGCAGGACGTGGTGGCAGCAGCGATGCAGCAGGATGCAGTAGGACGTGGTGGCAGCAGCGATGCAGCAGGACGTGGTGGCAGCGATACAGCAATGTGTCTCCTGACATGGCCAGTGAGGTCCAGCGGGGTACAAGGCGTCTCTGTGTCTGCCGTTGTGTTGGAGGATGAGGCATAGTGATGAAGAGCAGGTTCCCAGGTGTCTTTGGTCCTGACAGGGGTGTTGGGGAGTTGTTACCTCTTGGAAGATAGCAGTCAATCCACAAATATACTTTGGGAGCCAAACAAACTGCATGAGCCAAGTGGACGTGTCCTGTTCTCACAAATACATGTGACACTTGAGATTTAAGATTTGCGAGGCAAGGCTCACTTCTTTCTTGCTTGGAAAGGGTTTTGTCCTGTTGGACACTCCTCTAAGCATTTTTTATGAGTGCAGTTGAAAGTGTCAAATGCAAACTTCAGTAGGTTTAAATTAAAACTAAACATTGTAGCTTGGCTGCTGCAAAAATAGTGGCGCTGTCCAGAATAATCTTTTCCTTTTTATCTTAGATGTCAGTACCTCCAGCAGGCCAGAGCTCTGCCTGCCCAGGCTGAGGGCAGTGTTTGTCTCCCATAGGTACAGCCACAAGGTGGACCAGTTATTGGGGGTTTTGTTTCCCAGCAGAGGGTGCTGAGACACGGCTCTTTCAGGAGGACTCAGCACAGTCCCAGGATGGTCACTGGGAGCTGTGGGGTGGCCTCCTCCTCCTGGGAGGGCAGGGGATGCTCTGGGGTGCTCAGGCTGCCTCCCTTTTGCAGGAGGGTTTTTCCTGCCATCCTGCCTGAGTGGCCAAAGTCCTGCAGTGGCCGGGCAGTGACCAGCTGCTGGCACACTCTGCTCTGGACACGTGCACTGAGGCAGCCTGGAGGAGGTTGAACACTCGTGTGTGAAGGGAGGGGACCCTGAAATGACCTGGCCCTGGGCACACCCCATCAGCTGGGCTGTCTGCACCAGAGCAGGAGCTTGGAATGGGCACAGTGGATACAGCTATGTAAGAAAATTGTGTGGGGCTTCAAGGGAGGGTACATGGGTTGTTTAGCAGGGAACTGGCTGCGTCTGTGCTAGGAGTGACTCTTCTCTGGTGTCTCTAGCACATGTGCAGATGACAGTGATGTTGTGAGTGCCAGCTGGGAAGGAACCATCCTGATGTGGAGTGGAGGGCTCAGAGACATGAGCTGGGAAGGACAAAAAGAGATTCAGCTCTGAAAAGTACAAGCAAACAGGCCTAGAGAAAGATTGTACAGTGTTGATGCCATTGTTAGTGGCAACAAAATAGGGAGGTTTTGTGATGAGACCTTGAGACCCAGAAAAGTAATTTTCTATGTGTGATCTACTCCTGGGCAACTGTCAAGGTGAGAGCAAAGCTGGTCACTGACAGCCCTAATCCTCAGGAAAACCACAGCTGGAGCTATGTATGCTCTGTTGCTTTTTTTTTGGGCAAAAGCTTTCCCAACACAGACCCCTTCCATTGTCACCTCTGCCAAGAGGTGGAAGGCAGAGAAGGTTGATTTTTCTCTGGGGGAGCAGTTGTTGGACATTGCTGAAGGAAATGGGAGAAAAACAAAACCCAAACATGCCAGCAGCCTTCCTGGAGACAGAGCCGAGAAGCTGGAAAATATAGCTGGACCTTGGCTCATTCAGCCGGGCTAGCTCTCAGCTGTGGGTCACATCCAGCAGCATCTTTCCCATCGCTTGGCTGGGAACAGCTGAACTCCATTTTACAGCACATAGATTTCTGTCCAGTATCAGATGTTTCCATACAGCCGAGGGGGAAAAAAAAGAAGTGATGCTATGCAGAGAGCTCAGAGCTTTCTAGTCCTTGCTCTGCATGTTAAAGGGGGCGAGATGGGTGCCTGCGTTTCAGGGGCTCAGGCTGGTCCATCTGCACTCTGATGGAACTGTGTTGTCAGTGCAAATCCAGATGCTCATGTGCAGCCAAAGCTCACCCTGCAGAGGGAGCCAAGAGTGAAGTGGGAGCCACCTCTCCCTTCAGGCTTGGCATTGGTGTTTTGCCTGGGATGGCCTTTTGGGTGAGTGGGCTCCTGCAGCCCAAGCACAGCAGGAGGAGGGAGGGCTGCCACTGCCTGCGGCAGGAACATTTCCATTGTGCCTTTGGAGAGAGGAACTGGGGAGAGGTGATTCTCCACCAGGTCTGGCGAGGGTGGAACATCTCATCTGGTCATTGCTGCTGCTGCTGGCAGCAGTGCCAAGCAGAGGGACAGGGGCCCTGGCAGTGACCGGTCCCGTAGCCTGCTGGGCCAGTCTCTGTGGCTGGCAGTTCCCTTCCAGCCCTGGCCTCGTGTAGGTCGCTGTGGGTCACTCAGCTGACCCAACCCCAGGAGAGGAAAGACCCTTGTTGAGCCATCCAGCTCAAGGAAACTTCATTGCTCTGTGGGATCAGGCTGTAATTGAATTAATTTGCCTTGAAGCAGCAGTCACTTGTGTACACATATTAGCATATTCCATTTGGCATGTTTGGTTTCAACCTCATTTATTTCTGGCAAAGAGAAGAAACAGCCTCTCCCTTACCTGGACACCTTCTCTACATGCCTGAGGGGTGCTGGAGCTGTTCTGGGAGCACAGGATTCCCAGCTTTGGTGCAGGGGTAGTGCTCCTGTCCCTTGGATTCACTGCCCCTGAGGTAACCTCGTCCCTGAAAATTCATCTGCTGGGAGAGCAGAGAGCACGGTTCATGCAAAGAATGTGCATGGGGAGGAGGAGAGTGTGTGCGTGGGGACAGCCTGGCCTGGCAAATCTGCTGAACATGATGACATTTGAGCCCAGATTGTTCCATGACCAGCGCCATTCACTGAACCTCAGCCATGCTTGTGACCATCGGTCACAGACGTGCAGGGCTGGTGGGATGCACGTTTGTCCTTTTCAGTAGAGCTGGGTCAGCAGCCCCCGGGTCCCCACAGGCAGGGCTGAGCCAGGCTGCTGAACATTGCCAGGCCACAGTTAGAGCTGGATCTGTTCTGGTGGCAGAGCCCTTGTGGCAGCAAGTGCCTTCTACCCTGTGTTCACACCGCTGGTGCTCCTGGCCATGCTCCTGTCACTCGTGTCTGGCCACAAACAACTGGTGCCACGTTACCTCTGCAGGTGTTTCTGAGGATATTGTGAGCTCTGAGGATTGCCATTTTAAATAACTTTCAATTGACCGTGCTTCCCGTAGAGGATGTTTTGGAGCATGTGAGTAATGCCTCATGGACTGCACCTGGAAGGGATCCTATGGAAAAAGTCTTTTTCCATTTTGAATGTTTTGGGCCCATGGAAGCATGTTTGACTGTATTTGTGCGAGTGTCACGTAGCAACCAGGAGGAAAGCACATCTCTTCAAACATGGGGTCTGAAGTCACCATGGCTGGCCAGCATCCAGGGGGCTGATGCAAACTCAGCTCTTGAAACTGTCCAAGTGTTGAAGTCAGCAGCATCTGTCTGCATAGTAATTTATTATTAACTAATTAATTGCTGCTTTTTCTGTTACTGACTCCAGACAAAGTTAATGTAGCACCACCTGACGGGGATACTCTTAAACTTTCTGGAGAATGTGGAAGTGAAGTTTCGAGATGTTTGGTGATAGGAGTTGAGGGTCTTTCTCACCTCCCAGCCCCAGGCAGTCTAATTTCAGTAGAGACCAGGACTTGTTCCTGAAGCAATGCAGTGTTGTGACAAGAACAGCATGGTTTGGTACCTGATGTGCTCCCCATGTGCTCTGTAGTTCCAGAGGCTCTGGCACAGCACTGTTCCCCCATTCCCTGCTTGGCACTTGCAGACACCCTCTGCCCATGGATCCACTGGGAAGGGGGAGGTTTCCAGCTGTCTCTTGCCAGCTGTGGAGGTGCTGCAGCTCACAGGTAGCAGTATAGGAGCTGGGACATGGAGTCAGCTGGGCAATTTTTTTAATACTTTCGCAGTCCTGGTAGTAACAAGTGAGTTATTGAGCATCTGCTGACTTTCACTTTAAGCTGGTGAAAGGTTTTTGGGTTTAGAATAAATACATATCCAGTAAAACTTTCCAAGAGCTTCAGCGGAAGCACACCCAGAGTAACAGGCTCAGTGGGTAATAAAAGCTTTGGGCTGGGTTCTGAGCCAGTGGAGACATCCAAGCTTCTGGTGAGGGAGGAGGGAGGGCTACACCGATCTGTGTACTTCAACCCTGCGGCAAGGAGAACAGACAGTTAACGCTGCTGTGACCCCACACTGAACCTGGCGGCAGAGCACGCACTCCTGACAGTCCACGCTGCTGTCACCCGCTTCTCCAGAGCCCAGCAGCAGCCAGAGCTGGCTGCAGTGTTGGGGCTGTGCTGTGAGATGGCTCTGCCTGTGCACACACTGGTGAGCAGGGTGCTCGTCAGGCCCTGCTGCCATTGTTAGCCTGTAGTTTGGAAAGAAAACTGAAGGGCAGGTTTGGGTGTTGGTCAACCGGGTTGGATGGCTTATTTTTCTGCTGGAGCTAGAAATTGGGTTACAGCAATATCTATGCCAGGTGTGTCTGTAGAATTTGTCTAATGGAGAGAACACAGTTGGCTGCTGCCTGGCAGCGGGATCTGTAGGACCATATCACTGATGGTGTTCAACGCACTGCACAAGGGCGAGGTCACAGTTGGTCTGGGAGAGAAAACAAGGTTCAGGCCAGCCATGGCTCTCGAGGCCTGCTGGCAGCACCACGGATTGTGGCAGGCAGGAGAGGACAGACAAGTTCATCCCATCATGGCCCAGCTCCAGCTGGCCTGGTCCTGGCCAGCTATGGGGTCCCAGGTTCAGCATCATCTGTCTCAGCGCGTGGGTACTCGTCACTGATTCCACTATTTAAACCTTCCTTCCAAAGTCACAGTGGAGGAAAGGCAAGGAGTCCTTTGTGTTGCCAGCACCCACAGCGTTTACATGGCATGCAGGATTCCTGGAGCCAGATGTGTGGTGTATTTTATTATTTTTTAATGTTTCCAATTCTTGTGCTTGTGAAAGAAAGTTTGGGGTGATGCGGGTGCACTCCAACAGCCCGACACAGCCTGTTCCCTTACAGACCTTGGTCATTGTACTTGCTGTTGTTACATGGTAAGTCTTGTGGTGGCTCCCCTGGGGCCTCCTTGCAGGCTGGATGCAGGTGCACACTGGATGGCATTGGTGCCAGTGGCAGGGACTGGTGTCAGTGCCCAGTGCTTGGGCTGGTGCCCAGTGCCAGAGCCTGGTGCTGGTGCTCAGCGTCAGTGCCTGCTGTCAACACGTGGTGTTGGTGTCAGTGTCTTGTGCCTGCTGTTAGTGCCCATTGCTGGTGTCAGTGCCTGGTGCTTGGTGGCAATGCCAGTGCTTGGTGCCCAGTGTCAGTGCCCAACGCTGGCGCTCAGTGCCCGGTGTCAGTGCCAGTGCTTGATGTTGGTGCCCGGTGCTGATGAGGATGGTGGTGCCCAGTGTTTGATGCCGGTACTTGGTGCTCGATACCAATGCCAGTGCTCAGTGCCCGGTATCGATGCCTGTGCCCGGTACCCAGTGCTCGGTGCCCAGTGCCCGGTGCTGATGCTGGTGTCTGTGCCCTGTACTTGGTGCTGGGTGTCATTACCCGGTACTCGGTGTCAGTGTCAGTGCCTGGTGTCAGTGCCTGGTCCCGATGCCGGTATCAGTGCTCGGTGCTCAGTGCTGATGCCGATGCCGATGCCAGTGCCCGAAGCCGATGCTCGGTGCCCGGTGTCAGTGCCCAGTGCCGATGCTCGGTGCCCGGTGCCGATGCTGGTACTCGGTGTCAGTGCCCGGTGCCGTTGTTCGGTACCCTGTACCGACGCTGGTACCCAGTACCCGGTGCCGGTGCCCGCACCTGCCGTGCGGGCGGGGCGCGCCCCGCGCGGGGCCCGGGGCCGGGCGCCCCCTGGCGGCGGCGGGCGG
>VWZG01013026.1:91269-152453 GCA_013396735.1 Grallaria varia | reverse complement strand
CCCCGGGCGGGGCTGGCGGCGCTCCCCGAGCCGCTGCCACCGCCGAGCTCCGCGCTGTCGCCGCGTCAGGTGCGCGGGGACCCGCCCGGGACGAGGGGCGGCCGGTGGGGTGTCCTGGAGCTGCCGCAGCCCCGGTGCCACCGGAGCCCCTCCGTGCCGCTCCCGCCGGCGGCTCTGCTCTGATCTCTGCCCGGGCGGCTGCGCTCCCCGGCCCGCCCCGCCGAGGCTGCACCGGGCTTGCTGCTGGGGAAGTGTCGGGTCTTTCATCTTGTGCGTGGCTTTTCGCTGGCTTCGTGTAGCTCCTGGTTTCTCTCCTGAGGTCAGCGCTGGCCCCCCGAAGAAAAAGGAAAAGCAACGCTCTTGCCTTTCATTCTTCTTCTGAACGTACAGATGTGAAAAAAATGCTCCCAAAGAAGCACTGAGATCTTTACCACTATAAAGAGAAATTCCTTTGTCAGCCCTGATTCAGTTGCTTTCATGAGCAGTGTTCTGGTTCCACACATCGTGCCTTTGCTGTATCCTTAGACCACCATTGCTACTGCAGGTGGGACTTCTCCCATTCTCTGTGGCTTTTTCTACAGGGTCCTTTATGATATGCTTTACCCATGGGCAAGGTCTTGTGCCCGCTCCTCTGAGATCCGACGAGAGCTCTCTCACCTCAGTGGTAACAAAATCTCCCAAGTTGCCTAATTTCTCCCTGTTAATTCTTTTCCTTTATTGCTGAAGCTGAAAATGTTGTGGGCACATGGTGTCTGTGTTGCTGATGTTACAGGTCCCTGTTGTTCTCTTCTGACTTCTGCAGCTTGGGGATGACCCTCTGGGACTCACTGGCCCCGTTCTGCAGTATTGTCATGTCCTGGTTGGAGTGGAGGAGATGGCTCTGGAATTCTGATCAAATGACCCCTGTGTCCTGAACCCATGCTTTGGGACCCAGGGGAGGCAATGATGTGAAGTCAGGTGTTGGGTGGCCTCCTCTGTTCTAATAGAGTGGCAGAAATAAAAGCTCAGCTCCAGTGACTCTCCTCGAACAAAGCCTCTTCTGTCCCTTTCTACTGATTGTGCCCCCTGGGCAATGTTGGCATTGTTTATTCCTCCTTCCTAGATTCCTGCCCTAGAAACTTCTTTCGTGTCAGTACAGATAGCAGCTGATGGGGATGGCAGATTGTCACCTAAGCTGTGCTTGTTAGTAGAGAGACTTTTGGGACTGTGTTGTGCTGTTATAAAGCACCTAAAGCATTGCAGGCGGGAGGAGGGAAGGTCTGGAGCAGGACAGTATACAGAGAATTGCAGGAGCCACCTCCTGCTGGCAAGTAACTCACCTATAGAGCTGAGCCCACAAACAAGGGGAGCAGTGCCTTCCTTGCTTCTGTCACCCAAGCAATGGGTGGATTGAGCTTTGGTGAAGGATGAACTGGAAAATTTGGTATCTGTACTTCCCAACAGCTATTGTTTGAACTGCCTTGTGTGTTTCTGGAGATGCAGAAACACTCCCTCCTGGTTCCTCTTGTAACTCAGCAGTGCTGCAGTCAGTATCTGTAGTTGGTTTCTGACAGTAACATGAAAAACAACAGTTTGCCTGTTGTGTCTCCAGCAATTTCTGGTCTTTTCTAGGACAGCCATTTTAGTGGAGAAGCCAGGAGCATGAGTGAGTGATGCATGTGTTAGTATGAGATAAATTGCTGTGCAAAGTATTCCCAGCCTGAATTTTAAAAGCCTGGCCAAAAGCTGTGTGTGTGACAGTGTGGCAGGCAAGACTAGCTGTTGATGGAAGACTGGGAAATACAGGCGTGTCTGTTGGTTGCGCAGCGGAGGAAACACAGGGAGGGGTGTTAACCAAGCCTTTGGCTTTCTCAGTGGTGGCTCCATCAGCTTGGTACAGACGTGTTGCTCTTCACTGTGCCTTGGGTTGGGCACCATGCATCAGAGACTACTAAACATGGTATTACTTTCCAGGTATGTGCTGATGCCTGGATGCTCAGCTCAGGAGAATAGTAATTTCAAATCTTATGTGTCTGTTGGGAGACTTTTTATTAGTTCCTTTTCTTTGGTTGTTTGGAGAGGTAATCAAAGTATTTCCCCTCTGGCTATCTGCAGTATGTTTTCCTCCCGAAAGAGAGGTGGAAGACTAAAGTCTTGCCCTGATTTCACAAAAGACCTGTTTGCAGAGCTGTTGGTTGAATCAAAATTACTCAGTCGCTGTAAAAGTAGAAAATACTTTTCTAGGCCAGGTAGACTGGAGCTCCCACATTTTTTCTTGGTATGAGCCATGCCCATCCCAATTACCCTGCTGGAGCCCCTGAGCACAATCTCTCTGATATCTCTGCCACCTCTATAGACAAGGAGGCCTGCATGGGGATGGCTACGATGTTGTATCAGGTGCAAGTGGGGAGGAAAGCCTCAGTTACTGACTAGACTGGAAGCTGTTGTTATGCCATATCTTGTCCACAGGCTGCTGGGAATCACGGTGTGGCTCACTGTTTGTTCCTTCAACTCCAGCCAGGGCTTCTTCCATGCTGTCCTGTGGTACATTAACAAGGAGGACACATCAGCATCTGATGAAACACCACTGCAATTAGTGTCTCTTGTACAAGGGAAAAAGCAGTAAAACCATACACCTGCTTCCGTGCTCCCCTAATTATGCCCTTGTGCTTTGTAAATGAGGTGAGCACTGTTCTTGTCTGGGTTCAGCAGCCTTCAGGAAGCTGCTGCCTGCCTTTCCTTCTGCAGCATCACTGAGTAATATTAAGAGACCACCTGATATTTTGGGATCTCAAAATGACCAGGTGATGCTTAAGAGCATCAGGAGCAGAATGTGGGCATGAGGGGATGGGTTTGAAAGCTTGATCCCAAATGCAAACAGGCAGAGAGACAGGCCGTGTTCAACGAAAAGGCTTCCCAGTGTGGTGAGGTGTTGGGAGCTGATGGTGATCCCGGCAGATTTTAGCAGACCTGTTCTGGAAGGAAGCTCTAGGTGTGGCCTCGTGGGCAGCCCCTGTGCCTGCAGAGATGGATCCTCATGGAAGGCACCACACCGGTGACAGATGGGCTGTCACTGGCTGCCTGGGGACTTCCGAGGCAGGGTCAGTGGTGGAGATCAGGCCAGTGAGCCCAGCAGGTCAGTGCCAGTGGTCAGATGGGGCTATGAGGAGCCACATTTGTGCAGCACCTCGCCCTCGCTGCCACTCGGGTGCCCTTCGCCCTGAGTCTGCACAGGGCAGTGCCCGGGCTCTGACCCTGGCTGCTCCTCTCTGGCTGTGCCCCACAGCTCCTGGCGCAGGAGGGCTTTTCCCTCTGCGGCCAGTGGCTGATGACACAGCCTGACACGGGCTGGCGGGAGCTGTGATGGGTGTGCAGAGGCACAGCGAGCCCTGGCAGGGGAACAGTGTGTTTATTGTGGTCTGGGGCTGCTCTGGCAGCATGTGCTGCAGAAGCCTGGCTATTAAATCAGACTTGTTTCCTCATAGCTGCTTCGTTCTCTTCCTTTCTTCTTCCCCCGCCTCTTGACATCTGGGTGCACTCCTGAATGATGGCAGGCCTTGCAGATGTGTCATTTGGATTTTCCTTATACTATTTTGTTGCATTTTTTCCTTGAAGTCGGTGGGTGGGTGCCAGTGCAGCCCTTTTGCTGTCGGGTGGGTGTGGGGGGTTCTGGCAGTACCCAGTTCCCTGAATGAATGCCTTGTTTGTGCTCCAGCCATTATGGACCTCTCAGTTTCGGGCAGTAACAGAGTTAGCGCTGAGCAGCCCTTCACATCTGCCACAGAATGACCATTTGGGGTGTCAGTGGGGCAGGCATATTTCCCGAGCTCATATTAACAGTTTATTCAGTAATTGTCATGTATTACTGTCTCCTGCCACCGTGATGCCTGTGCTTGACTCCCTTGGCTTCCTCTTGTCCAATGGACAGGGGAGGGCAGCCAGCATCAGTATTTGCTGTCGCTTCCACTCTAATGAAAACAAACTCCAGGACTCAGGAAATCAAGTTGGGAAGGTTTAAAGGGTACGGACAAGACAAAAAAAAAAAAAAAAAAAAAAGGAGGCCCAGGTGTGTTACTGGATCTGGGCAGGGAGATTTTTTTCCTCCTCTTGTAGGCTAGGTAAATCCAAGGGGGATCTGCCAGGGAATAGGGACCTGGTTACATGGGAGAAATTCCGATATGGTTGGCTGAAACAGAAAACAAATATCTTCTTCCCTATGTTTCTGACCTTGGCTCTGATTTATCCATAGCTGTCACCTGATAGCATTGCTCTGTAGTTTTTGTCTAGATCTCTGGTGTGTTACTTAAATATTCATCATTTACCTCCATGGGAGCCACAGCTCAGCTGCCTGCCCCTGTGGCTGAGAGGGTCTAAGCAACAGCTCACTCTTTTAGGGGTTTCTGAACTTAAAATGACAGTATTGTTAGCGAGATGACATTTGGCTGGACACAAAAGGGAGGACAGACGCCCTGTGCTGAAGGAGGAGGAGGAGGATGAGGATGATGAATGGCTCCTGTGGCCCTTGGGGAGGGAGGGATGTGGTACAGGTGTGTTGCTCCGAGCACCTGGGGCTGTCAGCGCTCCCCGGCTGTCCTTGAGCCTCTGCGGCTCCGGAGCGGTGGCACCGCGCCCCCGGCTCGCTGCTCAAGGCCATTGTCTTGTTGGCGGTGTGTCCCAGCTGGCCGTCGGAAGGAGCCTGGCACCAGCAAGGCGCCCTGGCTGCAGAGCCCGCTCGGACAGCGCCGTGCTGGCCGGGGGCAGGGCAGGGCAGGGCGCTGGCCGCGGCGCTGCTGGCTGGGAGCGAGCCGGGCACAGCCCGGCTGGGCTCCTGCCGGGGCCGGCCGAGGCTCCCGATGGGCTCTCGCCGGTCGGGCAGGGTGAACCCGCGTTGCCGCCCCGGGAGCGTCGGTCGTGGGTAGAGCCGGGGGCGGCCCCGCCGGGATGGCGGCTGTTCCCGGCGGCGCTGAGCGCGCCGGCATTCCCGGCCCTTCCACACCCAGTTCCTTTGTCTCGCTGCTGTCGTGTGGGTGAGATTGCTGGAGAACGCACGCGGAGCTCTGGGCTTTGGCTGCCGCAGGAGCATCTCTGCATCCTTCTGTTGCCACGGAGGAAGCTGCAAATTAGCAGCCCTAAGGAATTGCCCCGGGGGCCGTGGATGGAGAACAAACCCTGTTCCCTGCAGAGGAATTAATTAATTGTGCAAGCGGTTGGCAGGGTGAGGCTGGGTGTGAGCCCTGCTGAAGGCTCTGGTCAGCCCTAGTCCAGGCTCAGACTGCGGGTGGGGAGCGTAGTCATGTGCCAGAATGTGGGCTGTGGGCACTGCGGGGAGCAGAGAGGAAAGTGGGGGGTCATAAAGAACTGGAGAGTTGCTGGAGGTGTATTCTCTGGCACAGCACAATCAGCCTGTGTCGCCTGAATCCATGTGTGAGATCTGGTCGTTTGCCCCTGCACTGCCTGCAGCTGCTGTGTGGACTTGTGCAGCTGGAGGTGGGTAGAAGAGCAGGACCTCAGCCTTCCCAGCACCCCAGGACAGGGTCTGTTCCCCCCAGGACAGTGACCATCCTCTCCCATCAGTGGATGCTGAGTTGTTCAGGTCCGTAAGTATGAATGTAGGAAGAGCATAAGCACAGTTCTGGTCCAGGTGTTCCTCTGCTGTCTGGCTGTGCTCCTTCAGAGAAGGCTGCTGGCCCCTTCATCAGCAGAAGGAACAGAGGAGGTGGTAAATCATGAGACTGGAACACAGTCCAGTGCCTTCTGGGTCTTGTATAGACCTGTGAAATGCCTCAGAAGAACTACCTTGAGCACAGCAGGGGAGAGGGACAGATTCCAACAATGGGCTGCCTGTCCTGTTGGTGATCTTTGCAAGGTGGTAACAAAGGAGAGAGTAAATTGTCTTCTTTAATGCAACTTTATTTTATATAGTGTCTGGATAAGTTTTAAGGACATGCCCTTAGCACAAACTTCCTCTAAACAGTGGTATGTGGCTCATGCTGCCTACAGAGTTATGTGCATAATGTCCTACAGAGTTTTTGACTTCTCTGTGTATTTTACGGAAGCATATTTGTTATGTCCTCAGTGACTCTCCTTTGTGCTCACTCTGCCTCAGTGGTGTTTCTGGCAGCCCATGTCCCATTCAGAAACAGCCTTAGGAGTATGGCATTTTCAATCCTGGCTCCTGTCCTGTTGTTTCAAGTGCCGGTGCAGGTTGGGGCATCCACAGCCTCCCTGGGCAACCTGTGCCAGTGTCTAACCACCCTCACGGTGAAAAGTGAATGAAGTGTGTGTGTTACCTGCTACTGACAACCTCTGTGCTCTTCCTTTCTCAGAGCGATCGTCTCCTTATTAAGGGAGGGAGAATAGTCAATGATGACCAGTCATTCTATGCTGACATTTACATGGAGGATGGCCTCATAAAGTAAGTATGGGATTTCTGCTATCTCCATCTCCCCTTAAACCAGCTTTAGGTTGGGTGGTTATTGGCTTTTTGTGGATGTGGTCTGTACCCAACTTGCCAGCCAGCAAAACTTTATGGCCCTCTCTGGTCAGAGGCTCAGCTCTCTGCAGTGTGTGTGAGCACACATGTGATTGCCTGACATGTTTTCAGGGGGTGAATTGCAGTCAGGCTTGTGGGATTGTGATACAGTGTCCATTGTACAGCAAAGCTGTGTCTAATTGCACCAGGAAAACGATTTATCTTTGACTCCTGTTTTACCCTGTGTTAACCGTATTAGCATGAATGACCCCACACAGGATCCTGTTTGTTAGCACTAACAAGGACAGTGCTGTGCTGCAAGTCATCTGCATTCTTGAGATTTCCAGGAATTGCAGTGAAACCTCTGGGTTTCCCCAGCTTCACCCTGTGTGTTTCAGAGCTGCAGGAATAGCTCCATTGTTTAAAGGCTGTTGCTCAAACATGGCAAAGGTGTCGTGTTGGGACCCATGAAATGAAGGTGAGGTGCTGGTTTATAGCAGAGAGACTTAAAAAGACATTGCTTACTCTATGGTAAGAGTTAAATATCCAGCCTTATCAGGGTGGTATATGTTAAAAATCCAGCAGCAGATAAATACTTCACGAAGTGGGACTGTATTTTTATTAGGCTGTTTTTAGGTGGTGGACAAGAGCATTCTCGACTAACAAGTAGTTGTACTGGGGCAAGGATCAGAACCAGCTTCAGGTCTTGCTATGGCACAGGCTTTCTGAGCTTCCTTGAGCAAATCACTGAGCCTCATCTGCAGTGTGGATGTCACAGAATTTCACTGCCTTGGAAGTGAAATGCTCTCACAAGTGAATTCTGTTAAGAATACAGTGAGCAGTTTAAAACATTTAGTGATTAGTTCATCTCCATAAAAGCAGTGGGAAAGGCTGCTGGTTTATTGCAATGAGGACACTGGAGCAAGCAGTTCTGTCCACAGAATTTTTGTTACCTTAAGGAAAAAAACCTGCAAAGTGATTAAGCTTGAATGAAATGCAAAAATGGAATTTGCTTCTCATTTTGACCTCCCCAGTGTGCCAAAGAAATCAGAAGTTTTCCACTAAAACCAACTTGTCTTATCTTGACTTATCAGGGAAGACTGAAGAAAGCTTGATGAAAATAGGATTTCTGAAAGAAGAGATTTGAAGGCTGAGTGCTGCATATGGACAGATAAAGGGATTGAGCAGGCAGGGGCTGAGGGAAGGCAGTGCTGAGGTTCAGGTGACTTGGCCTGCAGGAGGACTGGATATGTCATGGGGCTGTGCTCGGACAGGACAGGGTCCACAGGACTGTAATTGTGTAGTAGGTTACCATAGGTTACCAGTGAATGTATGCTGGAACTTTCTAGATTTCCTGTTCTCAGAAGATATTTTTAGGTACTTTTGATTTTACCTGCCTTCACTACAGCGTGGCCCTGCTGATAGCAAAGCTGTCCTTCAGGGCCATGGAGGAGACGGGGTGAGTGGGGAGGACTCTGTGCTCCTTGGGAAGGCTGTGAGCCCGGGCTGGGCACTTACTGAGCTCCTCCCCGTCCCCCAGGAGTCCCTTCACCCTTGGGACTTTGTGCTGTGGGCAGCAAGTCCCTGATGAGCCCCGAGCTGGCCTAGCAGCTGTGGCATTACAGTGGAAATCATCTTTCTCTGTGCATAAGCCTCAGACTTGAGCCTTACTTAAAGTGGGCAGAAGGATGGGAGAGAGGAGAGATTACGGGTGCGTCTTACTGGGAGCAGGGCTGGTGTTGGGCTTTGGGAGTGTGCACCTTGGGTGAGCAGTTAGGTCTGCTACACCCGAGGGTCTGCAGGGTGTGAGGTGTCCTAGGCAGCTTCTCACCATGCACTGCAGAGATCTGCATGGCCACACTCCCCAGCTACCCAACCCAGTGCCTGCCCCAGGCAGTAGGTGCCATCCCATCGCCTGCAGAGCAGCTGGACAGATGGCAGCCACCCCTGGACATTGTAGGTGTCAGCAAGCCAGACAATCCTGCACGTGGCTGTGGAGTGGGGTGTTTTCACTCTGCTGGGTCCAGCGAGCCCTGGTCTGGGAGCAGGAGAGAGTGAGGTGTTCCTGCTGCCTGGGAGGTGTCCTGGCAGTGTCTGGCTGAGCTTCTTCAGAGCTTATGTGAGACTGGTTTTCCTTTGTGTGACCATCTTGGTGTGATCTCACCAGGCAGATTGGAGACAACCTTATTGTCCCTGGAGGGGTCAAAACCATAGAAGCCAATGGGAAGATGGTGATCCCTGGAGGAATTGATGTCCACACTCGCCTGCAGATGCCATACAAGGGAATGACCGCTGTGGATGATTTCTTCCAAGGAACAAAAGCGGCTCTGGCTGGTGGAACCACCATGATCAGTGAGTGCAGCAGGCAGGGCTTGTGGCTGACACCACCCAGCACTCCTGCAACATCACCCAGTTCTTCCTTTTTATTCTTTGCTTTTCTCAGTCTTCTTTCTTTTAAGGGCCCATGGGGGTGTGTTCATATTTTCTGTAATCTCTCTCAATGCAGTCTATAGGGTGAGGATTGGGATGAATCTTTACAGCCTTAGTAGTGATGGACTGATGGGACAGGAAGTGTGAGTAGGACCCCGTGCAGATCCTGTGTTCTGCAGTGCTTATTTCTCTGCAGCCACTTCTGCCCCTGGGACCCTCAAAAAGGAACAATGACATAATGTTTTTTCCCTGTTAAATAAAAATAGGGCAGCGTGGTGCTCAGATAACTCTGAGCAGAGGAACAGAGCAATGTGCTGGCATCCCACACTACTCAGAAATAAACAGTGTTAACAAAAAAGGAAAGGGAATTCTGAGGTCCTTCCATGGAGAAGGCCATGGCTGTGCTGTGCAGGTGTTACTGCTGTGCAGTGGTTGTGGCTGTGTGCACTGCAGGGTTTCTTGGGATGCAGGAGCAAGTGTTGATCCTTCCAGTAAAGAGCTGGGTTCCTTGTCCTCCCCCCACCGGTTTTCCTTCCCTCTGTGCCAAAAAAATATGTTTTGTCAAATGGACTGTGGCGGGGTGTGGGGATTCCATGGTGGGCAATAAAAGGTGCATTAGTGTTGCAGTGTGGGAGGAGGCTGTGTGCTAATGGGGTAGGAGTGGGGATGGGGAAGGACAGGGCCCTTCAGCTTCCAGCCAGTTTCTCAGCAGAAGACTGTAAAAGCCCCTGGTCCCGTGCCAGAGGCCATTAAGCAAGGGCTCTGTGCACTGCCTCGCTGATAATTGCACTTGAGGAGCCAAGGCGCGTTGCGAAGGGAACGGGAACCTCTTGAGAGCTGCCCTGAAGCCCCTGAGGAGACCAGCCTGGGGTGGTGGAGGTGCCAGGTGCCAGGCTGACCCAGTCAGGGAGCCCTTGCCCAGCCCTTGCTGTGCTGTGCCCCTGCAGTGGACCACGTGGTGCCAGAGCCCGAGTCCAGCCTGTCGGAGGCGCTGGAGCGGTGGCGGGAGTGGGCGGATGGGAAGGCGTGCTGTGACTATGCCCTGCACGTGGACATCCCACGCTGGAGTGACCGCGTCCGGCAGGAGCTGCACACCATGGTCCAGGAGAAAGGTTTGTTGCCTGCCGCTCCCTGCACGGCCTCAGCCAGCCCTGTGGAGGGTGAGGGGTGGCCGTGCTGTGGGTGCCCATGGGTCCAGCAGGAGCTGTGCCCCTCGGCGAGGATGGCCACAGTGGGGCAGCCTGACCAACCCAGCTCTCCCCTCTCTCCTCTGCCCCAGGCGTTAACTCCTTCATGGTGTACATGGCTTACAAGGATTTGTACCAGATGTCCAACACCGAGGTGAGACCCCAACTTTGTCGCTGTGGTTGTGTTGATGCAAGGGGCAATGGGGGGTGGCTGCCTGTGCAGGGCTGCCCTGGGCTGTGGCCGTGGGCTGGCTGGGCTCCTGCGCTGCAGGCAGAGGTCCGTTGTGGAGATCACCAAGAGCATCTGCTGTTGACTGCATCCTTCAGAGGGCTGGTCCCAGCACAGCCAGAGCACTGCCTGGCATTGCCACACCAGACCCTGCCACTTCCAGGGCACTGTGCTGAAGGGCCACGGGTGGTGCCAGGGCCATGGGCTGCCTGCTCAGTAATCATTTCTTCTTGCCTCTCTTTCAGCTATATGAGATATTCAGCTGCCTGGCAGAGCTGGGTGCCATAGCTCAAGTTCATGCTGAAAACGGGGATATAATTGCACAGGTAACTAACTACTTCTGGCACACAGGGACTGAAAATCTCTCCCAGGCAGATTTGGTGTGGGGCATTACCAAAATGCCTCTGAAGCTGCATGGGCATCTTTTGCAAGGTGATGTCTTTCCTGCTCAGCAGCAATATCAAATTTAGCAATTTTTTTTTCTGTGAATGTGTTGTGCATAAGTGAATCTGAGATAGTGAATTAGCAGTTATCTAAATGGAAGAGTGTATCCATCAAGTATGGTATGTTCGCTTCAGCTGCAGCTCTTTTCAGTGTGGAGGGGCAGAGACCTTTGCTTTGTACATAATGAGCCAGGAGAGGTAAAGTGCATTGAGAAGTACCGTGACAAGAGAGAAATTTTCTCCCTATAAGCAAGCAGCTGGCTAATGAAGCTGGATTTCCAAGGAAATTGTTCTGAGGGATGTAGTCTGGTGATCAGGTGGCTACTCTTTATTAGCCTGTTGTGTTGTAATTGGTGCTGGATGACAGAAAGTCCAAAAGGTTTGATTTTCATTGACATGTAAGACATTGCTCAATTAAGCTCTGGAACGACTTGGTTTTTAATCTCCCTTATTCTTGGGAGTTGAAGGAGCATGAACCAAGAGATCATTCTTTGAACATTCTCTCGGACTACAAGAATCAGTTTTTCTTTGGACATTTTAGAACTGCAGCGCACAATTGGATGGCTCCTTCACATAAAAACTGAGAGTGATCAGAGGAATTGTATTGGCTAGAGCTTATCTCTATTTCAGCACCAGCCTAACTACAAAAATGCCCCCAAACTAACTGTTGGTAGCAATTCACAGACCTGGGAATTGGAGGGACCAGGGAGTTTTGTAGCTTTTCTTGCCTCCACACTGTGCTTGTTTCATTGAAGAGATTTCAGCCCATTTCCCCATCCTCCCTCTTTCTCTCGCAAACCCCTTGAGGGTGCAGCAGCCTCTCACTATGGCTGAGACAGGACATAGGGTGGTGATGGTCCTGAGGGAAGAGCTTGACATAGAAGAGACCTGCTTTTCTGGTTGACAGTTTGTCTTGTAACAACCTTCTGTTCTTCCCATGTCGTAGGAACAAGCCAGGATGTTAGAGATGGGAATCACAGGCCCCGAGGGCCACGTGCTGAGCAGACCTGAGGAGGTGAGATGAAGAGGACAGTTCAGCCTTGCTGCACCGAAGAGCTTTCCTGGTCACAGTAGGGCTCAGTGTGTGTGTAGAGGGGACAGGCAAACATCGGGGCAGAGGGGGGTGTGTGTGTGTGCCTCCAGGGGTATCCATTGACACAGGCACTGCTCTCTTGTTCATCATCAGCCCAGGAAAGAGTGAGGTGCATGTTTGTGACAAGCAGTTCTCAGTCTTGCTCAAGTTGCTCAGCAGAGACAGAAGCCCTTCTTCTGAGTCTCATAGAGAGGAATCAATCAACAAAAATGTCTATATGGCTTTAGCAGCCTTTGGGGCTGGATTGCCAGTGTTTCTCTTACATAGGTGACTCCATGGCTGTGAGAGGCCTGAAAAGAGTCAAATAATGAGTTTTAGTTTCTCTGAGAACTCGCTGTACACATCTGAGTGCTGAAAGATTCCAACCTCTTCCTGCTTTATATCTGCTTAGGGTCTAAAGTATGTTCCAGAGTCAGATGGAAAAAGCCATTGGTGGAAGGAGTGGGAGGGAAGGAGAGGGGGAATTCCCTGGTTACAAATCATTGTCAGAACACTAATTAGATTATTTCTAATTTTAGCTCACAGGGTATTTTTCTGTTTGGTCCATTAATCCGACTTGAGTCTAATTTTAGACAGGTTTCCTTGAGATAACTCCCTGCTGAGAGGTGCTTTAATTTTCCACAACATGTGAAAGAAGAAAACAATAGGAATTTGGTACAATAGCAAAGCTGAGCAGGGAAGCACAGGGTCAGATTTGTACTTCAGGGTCTGCTGAAATAAAGTCAGTTGACTCCAAATAAAAGTGTAAGAAGTTGGCTGTTTTAGGGCTGGTAAGAACACATGGCCTAGTGTAATACAGTGCTTCTTCATTTTGAAATACATGTGTACAGCATTTTCCTGTACAGGAAGGAGTCTCAGTGTCAAATACAGTGGCTCAGAGTCCCTCTGCTTGTAAGCTGCCATTTATTTTTATGGCTCCAACCTGTTACCACTAGTTGGCAAGCTAAGGTGCAATTACGGGATGCTGTGGTTGTGCCAGCATTTGAGAACTTTCCTATTGCCATAGGACAGCACTGCAGATCTTGTCCAGAGCCAGTAAAACATTGTTGAGTGTTTGATCTTGAAATGCCATTGAAGCATAAGGCAACTGAGAACAGTGCAAGGCACTAGATATCATCTGTTCAGCCAAATTCAGGTCTCATTGCCTTTGAAAGTAAATGGTGTCCTTCTTCCAGAACACACTCTACTTGGGAAAATGTTTAGGTGGAGCACAAATGACCCTGCTACCCCATAAAACCCACAGGTAGATGGCAAAGCCTTGGGAGAGTGGTCTGTGACTCTGTGGGTCTGCTCTGTCCTGGAGGGACCTCAGTGGGGGTTAAAGACAAGTTCTTCTCTCAGGTGATGATGGTGACTTGGTAGGGCAGGATGGTGCTGCTCCAGATGGCAACCTGCTGTGAGGGATATTGAGTGATGGCTGTTTGCTCCTCTCCACATGTTAAACACCATCAGCTACTGCAGTCCATAAATGTACTGATAAAATTATTTTCTTGCTTAAATTTCTCTTTAAAGAGTCTTTAAGCAGAAGAGAAGAACCCCTTTTCACTGTACAGCAAATAGCCCAGCAGAAGTCCAAGGCGAGGTGTGTGTGTGTGTGTCTGGGTGCAGTGCTCTGCTTCTCTTGCCCCCGGCCAATTCAGCTGGCACAGCCACAGGAGCTGCCCTGGGGGCTGGATCGTTGGTGTCTTTTTAAGGCTTCTGTTTTGAACTTCCTCATTCCGAAGCTTGGAGCCAAACTGTAGGAAAAACACTTGGAGAACTCTGGGGTTGAGCTCAGGCTGAGCACAGACTGATGTAATAGTCCAAAGATATCCCTCCTGATGGACATCCACCCTCCAGTAGGAGCAGGACAGTGGGACAGGGCGGGTGTCAGCAGGGTGGGGTGAGCAGCAGCTGCACTGCAGGACAGCCAGGTCCCAGTGCCAGCAGCCTGCCAGGCCACAGCCCCCTGCACCCAGCCACCGGGGTGGCAGGGGTGTCTGGTTAAACCTGCTGCAGCCTCGGGACAGCCCGGAGCAGGGAGTGCTCTGAAAGGGCCAGCCCTTCCTCTGCCTGGCGTCAGCCTGTGAGCTGTGCTGGCAGGCTGGGCAGCAGTCCCTGGGCTCCTGGAGCTGTCAGGAAAGCTGGAACCAGGCAGTGGAAAAAACAGCAGATGCAGCTCTGCTGGCCCCCAAGCAGGGTCCAGGCAGTGCTCCTGTGCAAGGCACTGTGTTGCTGTAGCCTGTGATTGAGGTTGGCCCTAGGGAGACTTGAAGTTTCCTCCCCCAGATCTCCCTGATTAACCTGGCCTTGGGATAAAAGGTGTCAGCAGCTATCCATGGTGTGCTGCGAGGAGCAGGGGCTCCTCCCTGCCCACCCGGTGCTCCTCTGCAGGTGTGTGCCATCCTCTCTTCCAGCTGGAAGCAGAAGCTGTTTTCCGGGCCATCACTATTGCCAGCCAGACCAATTGTCCTCTCTACGTGACTAAAGTGATGAGCAAAAGTGCTGCTGACCTCATCTCACAAGCCAGAAAAAAAGGTGAGTGGCAGCTGGTGCTGCACTCAGCCCTGCTGCTGCCACCAGGATCCTGGATTATGTGTCCCCATGTCCTCCCGGTTGTTTTGCCAAGGCCATTGCTGTGCTTAAGGTGCTGTCCAGTGCTTCCCCTTCTGCTGGGGAGCACTGGGAGTTAGCTCAGGGGTTTGCCTGGCTTCTGAAGGGCAGGGGGACACCGCACCAGGCCACATAGAGGCATCTCCTGTTGTCACATCAGGTAGCATCATGTGGGGCACAGGCAGGAGCAATGCTTTAAACATCACAGTGTGTCTGTGGCTGTGGAGTGCTCACTGAGGATACTTGTTCAGTGCACGTGCTGGTGGTTTGAGCTGCTGTGCACAGCTCTGGCCCCTCTTTGAAGTGCTGGCCCCTCGGAGGTGCCTGGGTGCCTTTCCAGGTGGCTGGGGGCACCATTTGTCTCTGGTGATGGAGCACAGGGATGCCCACACATGCATGTGGGCATGTCCACAGCCGTGTTCAGTGGGCTCTGTGCCCACTCAGTGTGGGACAGCCCGACATGAGTCTGGGTGTTCTCTGGGCATAGCAGGCTGTTGGTAGTGCTGCAGAGCAGAGAATGCTCCACCAAAACAGCATCCTTCCTGTGCCCTTTTCCAGGCATTGTGGTGTTTGGTGAGCCCATCACAGCCAGCCTGGGGACTGATGGAACACACTACTGGAGCAAGAACTGGGCCAAGGCTGCGGCATTTGTGGTCTCTCCACCCCTGAGCCCAGACCCAACAACTCCTGACTACATCAACTCCCTCCTGGCCAGGTGAGTGACAGCACTGCTGGGGATGCTGCTTGGGGGAAATGGACTCTGGATAGGGAAGAGGTTGGTCCAATATGAACCACTTCACTGTGGGTATTTAATGAGTTGACTGGTGAAATGACTCTGACTCCAAGCAGTAGTGATTTATCCCTGAGAGTGGAGAGAGGGAGGCCAGGGGAGGCACCATAGCCTTGACGTCAATAATGAGAAAAATACCAGGACAAGTAGTCATGAACTGTTTTAAATGCCCTGAAGAAGGCAAAGGAATGAGGACCAGCTAACACAGACATGCCAGTGGAAGCATTCACCAAGCTGGAGAAGTGGGGAATGGCTGCCTGGATTGGGATGCTGCAGGAGGATGTGGAAGGGTTACAGGTGTCACAGGCTGCTGGGGGCCCCAGTCAAGTACAGAGCAGACTGTTCTCATGCCTGTACAGGTGAGCAGTAGCAGAGCCTGCGAAGTGCAGGAGTCCTTTAGGAGCAGCTCCTGCACATCTGGCTGGGGTGGTAGGTAGTTTTTTCACCCTGAAGGCAGGAGGTGGGAAAGGAGTTTGCTGAAAACAAAAACAATAAAAGCACTTCAGTAATTTGCTGTGACCTTTCACAGATACACTCCATCCTCTCACTGGCAAGGCCTGCACAGCAGCTGTGGGGACACAGCGCATTCCTGGCCCTGTCCACGTGCCATGTGTCCATCCACATCCCTCTCACCCTGCATTTGTATGTCCGACTGTGCCACGTGGTGGCTGGTCTGTGTTATCCAGGGGATGGCTGACAATGAGGGGGTTGTAAATGGAAATGACCTTTGAGGTAACGCTGGAAACTTCTCTGCTGAGATGGGCAAGGGGTGAACAGTCAGTAAGAGGTGTCTCTGCAGCAGGGCACTTGAGGATAAACCTGGGTTGTGCCAGGGTGGAGATGTCTGGGTGTAAGAGAGGTGCCAGCACATTTGGGGTCAGAATATGCAGCTTGCCCTGGATTTTGCTGTGTGGTCAAGGACCAAGAGATGCCTCCACTCAGTCTGGATGTGTGATAGAGGTGCAGGTCATAGCGACTGGCAGGGAAAAGTGAGCCTAGCTCCTGAACTGGCTTTCTAATCCTCCCCTTCCACTTCCAGTTTACCCAAGACCTAATAGGAGAGATGAGCACTTCTCAGTCCCTGCAGCCCACAAGTGTCTGTCCTGACACCTTTCCCATATCGTTTTCTGTGAGGCTGCAGTGGGAGGAGAGGCTGTGAGGCTCCAGCTGGGCTGGATGGCTTGTTTTCCTCCACCAGGACAAATCTGGTGGAGATTAGGAAGCGTGTTGTGTTATGAGCCCGGGCCTCTGGCTGTGCAGTCCATCAGACATATGGCAGAAATTACCAGAGGAAGGTGGAGATTAACGGTGGATTAGGGCTGACTCACGGCCTGGAGCAGAGTCACTGTGTCTGCACTGTCCATGTGCTTGAGGCCACTCGCCTCCTGCAGTAGTGCCAGGAGCTGGTCTGTCTGGGTCTGCTTCCTTTTGCCTGGCAGTGATGACTTTCCTTCCAGCTGCTGCCTGTCCACGGCTCCCTGAGGACCCAGGAGCAGCTGGGTGAATTCCAGGGAGCCACAGACAGCTCCTTGCCGTGCCTCGGCTGTCAGCAGCTCACTGGCTCTGCATGTTCCTGAGGAATGGGATGAGTTAGGGCTTCTCATCTGTCCAGTGACTCCCTTGGGCTGAGGGGTCTGGACAGAGCACCTCAGTGAAGTGTTTCTGGGCCTCCTGGAGAGAGCTGCTTCTGGGCAGTCCCGACTCCCTCCATCCCACTGCAGCAGGCTGTCGTGGGGCAGGGGATGGCTGTGCTTGCCCTTGGGGTGGCACAGGAGCTGGCAGTGCACAACACAAGGGCTGGTTGTAGGGGACAGTCCTGGAGCAGAGAGGCCTCTTCCTCTCTGTGTGGCATCAGGACTTTCCCAGGCAGACCTGACAAACTGCCGGAAATGGGTTTTCTGACTTGCACTGGGATGTTTTTCCTTTGTGCTCGTGCAATTGATGGAGTCTGGTATGAAAGGACATCTTCTGGCCCAACACAAAGGCTGCCCTGTTCCCTGGGAGCTGAGCTGCTGACTTCCCTTGTGTGCAGGATGCTGTCCACTCGCAGGCAGGCAGCACAGCGTGGCAGAGGTCTCTTGCCCCAAGTGACATGACACGGCTGCCCCGGAGGCTGGGTCGGGTAGAATCCTCAGGCTGAGGGGCTGTGGAAATGAGGGTGCAGAGTAAAATAGAACTGAGACAGAGGAAATCCATGTCCCTCGGGTCTCTGCTGCTGTCTGACTGCAAAAAGACTGACAATACATTTGTTCCACCACCCCTCAGTGGTGACCTGCAGGTTTCGGGAAGCGCTCACTGTACCTTCAGCACCGCGCAGAAAGCCATTGGAAAAGACAACTTCACAGCGATCCCAGAAGGGACCAACGGCATAGAGGAACGAATGTCAGTCATCTGGGACAAGGCAGTGGTGAGAGACGCACCAGGGAGGGGGCAGAGCGGGCAGGGTTGATTGCCACCTCACACACAGAGCTGGGCACCCAGCTGCTTGTCCCCTCTCTGGCTTTGAGAGTCAAACCAAGCCAGAGCAGGAGGGACAGCAGTCACAGGTTCAGTGTGAACAGCCAGGAGCTGTGACTATGCCCCCAGTTCCTGATCTTGTCTGGCACTATTAGTAAGATCAGCCTGGGCCCAGCCAGCCAGCACCTTGTGTGGGAGTGAGTGTGGTGCTTCCTGGGGCTCTTACTCTCCCTTTCCCCAAAAAGAGGACTTAGTTCTCTTTATGCCTGAGCAGGCCACAGGAAAGATGGATGAAAACCAGTTTGTGGCTGTGACAAGCACTAATGCTGCAAAAATCTTCAACCTGTACCCACGGAAAGGGAGAATAGCTGTGGGCTCGGACAGCGACCTGGTTATATGGGATCCTGATGCAGTGAAGATCATCACAGCGAAAACCCACCAATCTGTAAGTCCTCTGCTCATCCCTGTGAATGCTGGAAGGTGGGATGCGAGTAGCTGTGTAGAAAGGCTACCTGGCTGCTGGGAGCTTGGGGCTGCCCTGTCTGTCTTTGAGGAGGGGGGACTGAGCCCAGGCTCTGGGAAGTGTCAGCTGTGACTGTAGGTAGGATGTCCCTTAGCCCTGGGCTCTGCACACAGAGCTTTTCCCACCCTGCTTGGGTGTTGTCCTGACCTTGGCCCATGCAAGTGTAAGGACACACATTTCTCCTCATCTGGATTCCTGTTCAGGAGGCCTTTGAGGCAGGCAAGGATGTTACAGGTATCCTCTGGTGACTCCAGCAGCGAGGTGTGGGGGCTGACCTGCCCTGAGCAGGCAGGCAGTGCTTATATCCCTCCTGGCCATTAATTATCCCTGGGTTGCTGCAGGCTGCTGAATACAACATCTTTGAGGGAATGGAGCTCCGTGGGGCCCCGCTGGTTGTCATATGCCAGGGGAAGATCATGCTGGAGGATGGCAACCTGCATGTGACCCAGGGAACTGGACGCTTCCTGCCCAGCAGCCCTTTCCCTGAATATGTCTACAAGCGCATCAAAGCCAGGAGGAAGGTGAGCAGATGGGGATGCCAGGAGACATAGTTGGGGCACTGTTCATCCAAACTGTCTTTTTCCTTAATAACTGGTTATTTTTCTTCTGCTGTTCTTGCTGGAACCCTGTAAGGACTACTGCAGACTGATGTGTTTTAAACATACAGTTGGATCACTGAGGCTTGAGTAGGGAGCCTTGCTTTTCAGGTTGGTGGGATGCCAAGCTGGAGGCAGATGCTCCTCATGGTCAGCAGTGGTGATGCCTGTTCTCATCCTCTCCTGATGCAGCAGGAGTCTGGAAGAAGTGCTGACTTAAAAATTAAGAGATTGGCCAAAATCGCCTTGTCCTGCCCTATTTGTGGAGCTTGAACCCCATCTGGGTGATTGCGTGTTGTGCACGCTCTGCACACCTTGCAGGGCAGGTGAAGGGTGGGCAGGGGGGCTCTACCAGGCCTTGGCACTGCAGGACTGGTGGGGCACAAGGCCAGCAGTGAGAGCTCTTTCTGCAGGGGGACTGGGGAGCCAGCAATGGCTGGAGTGTGATGCTCCCTGAGCTCAGAGAAGTGTCACTGTCCTCTTCTCTCTGGTGGCAGATGGCAGAGATGCATGCTGTGCCCCGGGGCATGTATGACGGACCTGTGTTTGACCTCACCACCACCCCCAAGGGGGGCACCCCTGCAGGGTCAACCAGGGGGTCCCCCACGCGGCAGACACCCCCTGTCAGGAACCTCCATCAGTCTGGATTCAGCCTGTCAGGTGAACACATATGGTGGCTGGGCTGGGAGAGGGCAGAGCCACTGGCCACCTGTCCCAGCTCCTGGCCTGGGGCAAAGGCAGCTGGGAGGTGACCTGGGGCAAGGTGAGCACGAGTGGATCATGGCAAGACACTCTGAGTCCCTTAAAGGACAGGGTTGGAGCTTCACCTTGCAGTAGAAGCAAGGCAGACTGTGCCTGTGGAGGCCAGCACAGCATCCAATGCTGCTCTTGCTGCATGGGTCTGTTCATGGAGCATCTGCAGAGACATTCAAGCCACTGCTGCTCTCAGGGTTGGTACTGGGGTTGGAGAGGGAGCAGGTCGCTGTAGATAGCCTCAGGAGGCCCTTGACATGACCCCAGGCTGCCTGACTGCTCAGTCCTGTGAAGAACATGCTCTTAACTTTGCTTTCCCCCTTCCCTTTGTGCTTCCTTGTCCTGTCCCAGGTACCCAGGTGGATGAAGGTGTGCGCTCAGCAAGCAAGCGCATTGTCGCACCGCCGGGAGGCCGCTCCAACATCACCTCCCTGAGCTAAATGTTCTGGCTGAGGAGGAAACAAAATCCCTGTTCAAGCGAAGGAAGAAAAATGGTACATTGGTGTTTTAAGAAGGAAAAGAAACAAACCTGTTCAGAAGAATCAATAAGCCTCAAGCCTTATGTTTCACAAATGCTACTTGCTACCTAGCTTTAAAGATGTTGCTTCATTTTGTTTTTGCATAGCCTTAAGGTTCTGTTGTTGTTCTTGTCGTGGGTTCAGTCGGGTTGTGTTTTGCTCTTCCTCTCTGTGTGCATGCAGCTCGGACAGGTCGCTCGGTTCAGTGTGGTATTGGTGTTGAACGCGTGTGGGATGCTGTGGTGTGGGGCAGTGGCAACAGCCCGTGGGGTGACCCAGCCAGGCAGGCGATGGGGCAGGGTCTGGCCAGAGGCAGGATGTGGGGTGGAGAGGGCAGGTGGGTCTGTCATGTTCATGTCCTTCATCTCCACCCAACGCTCTGGTGTTTCACCACAAGGCCTATGGGGGAGCCCGAATCATCTCTGTAACGGCTGTCACAGCACCTCGTGTAAGGAGTTTTACTACTTTGTACACTTTATTAAAAAAAAAAAGTTGTTCCTCCAAACCGCTCGTGTTGCTGGCTGGCTCTTTTCTTCCTCAGGCGGCTGCTGCGTGGCAGGGGCAGTGCCCAGCTGTGCTAGGGGGAGCTGGGCTGGGGTGGCAAGAGGGGCTGGGAGCAGTGTGTGGGCTGCAGGGAGGGGCTGTCAGCATGACACAGTGCAGTGCTCACTGCTACAGGTATCAAGGTTGGCGTGGCTTCTCAGGTATTGGTAAAACAGCACATTGCACGTGTTTGTAAAACCCTGTTCAGTTTGTCTGTGCAGTCTCTGACTGAGCCTGTCCTGGACACTGTGGGCTGTGACTGCCCAGCAAGAGCTGTGCCTGTCATCTGTGTGGTGACAGGGAGCAGCTCCATGTGGCACTGCATTGGGGCCATCCTGCCCGGGCAGGCTTGGAGACTGGTTTCTGTGGGCACCTGTGAGTTAAATGCTCCTTTTCCATCAGTCAGTGTCTGTCAGAGGGAGAGGCACTGCCCTCTAAAGCTTGCAAAACATGCAGAAAAAAAAAGTGATTGTTTTTTAAGATTACAAAAATTAAGGGTCAGTTGAGCCTGTGCTAAACAAGTACACTTTTTTTTTTCCTTCTTTAGTATTTAGTGTTTGACCTTGAAATACTTATTTTTACATGCCTGCAACTCGGGCAGAACAAGCTGTCCATGCAGCAGTCCTTAAGGGGCCAGGCCAGAATCATGGTGCCAGGGGTGGGGAAGGCTGTTGATGCTTACAAACTTTGTCAAGTTCTGCTATCAAATAATTAAAAGATTTTTCCCTGTTGCCTGATTACTGTTTACAGAGAAAGAGGGGAAAGGAGAGATTGTTGTAGAAATCTTTGGGGAATTTTTAAAGATGCAATGTTCTTACCATTTAAGTACTTCAGTTGTTTCAAGTTTTTTTGACCAGCCAGTACAGAGGCATTTCTGCATCATTGGAATTTTCCCCAGGAGGAGCAGGACTGATTTCCTTGTCTGCGGCTCCAGATAAACACACTTAGGGTGTGTGAAACCCTCCCTGCACGAGGGCAAGGCAACAACAGTGATGTGCTGTGCAGGGGACAGGGACAGCTGTTGGCACAGCCTCGTGCTGGACCCTGTGTTGGACTGGGCAGAGGGCAGAGCACGAATGGAAAGTGCTGGAGGGGCTCCAGATAGCTTCCCTGGGAATGGCAAGTCAAAGGCAGAGAGACATGAAGCCCCCAGCCCACCCAGAAGTCCTATTGCTCAAAAGCAGAGCAAGAACACAGCAGCACTAGTCTGTGCTGTGACTAAGCAGGACATGATGACTTTGCCCTGGCAATGACCTTTTTTGAGGGCTCCAATACCCACCTACTGCTGAACTAACTCCACTCCAGCCTCACAGCTCCCTGCGTGGAACAGCGTTGCCTTTTCCACACATACAGCGATGCTGGTGCCCAGGGGCAGTGTGGGGTGGGAGGTGGTGGGGCTGCACCACATCAACCCATGCCTAGAACTGTCTTACCCTCACCCCAGCACCCTGGTGTGATGGCAGCTAACTGGGGGATACCCACCCCCCACCACTGCAAGAGGAGCCAGAACATTGGAGACTCAAAACTGAAGCTTGTTCTGAGGTACCAGCTATGAGTGAGCTGCTCAGTGCCAGGACACCCACTCTGTGCCTCTGCAGAGGCAGAACGGGCAGACAGGATGTTTGCCTTTGGGTAAATGGGAGTCAAAGGGTTCATCTCGCATTCGCTATATTGCTGAGGATGGGAAAAATGTTAAATAAGGAGGGGAAACCTCAGGCCTGCCAAAGTATTTAAATAATAACATCGTTCCCGACATTACCGCAGTGGAAACGCTTTGGCCAATCTCAGTCTTGGCCACGACCACACCAGCAGTCAGCCATTCCTGCAAAGAGTCCCTGCTTAAATCAAGTGTGATTTCAAGGGTAGAGATTAAAAATACAGTCAAATGTCCTTCTCATGGCAGCAATTTAACACAATGGTGAATAGGTTTTTCATGGTGGAAAAGCATCTGGATTCACCCGTGTCTAGTTGTTACCTCTTGGTGTCCACATCTGTCTGCACACTCAGGTCATGCCAGTCCCGCTGGGTATGTGAGGAGAGCGCCTCTTGGTGTCCTGGGCTATTGGCAGGGTCCCAGCAGCAGAGGACAAGTCCATGGTCCAACAGAGTGACAGTGTGTGGTGGGTGAGCCCCAGGCCCATGGGGAGGTCTCCTGCAGGGGCTGTGCTGCTCTCAGAGGTTGTTGTTCTGGTTGTCCTCCCTGTACGTGCCTCCAGTTGTTGTCGGTGGTAGGGTCTCCTGGATGCTGTCATGGTGGTGTCTCACCCTTGCAGACAGAAAAGGACACCTGAGCTGTGAGGGAGAGCCCAGGCAGAGCCAAGACCCTGCAGCAGGGCAGCCGCCTGGGAACACCCCATTCCCTGGCAGAAGCTGCCACTCACCCCAAAGGGCTGCAGAGTTCCCCCAGCCCTGAGCCCCCACAGCCCCCTGAACCCCCATAGCCCCAGACCTCGGGCCCCCAAATCCATCAAAGGCTTTGGCAAGGACCAGAACCTCTTTTGCTGCCTCTGGATCAGAACTTACTTTTCTCTGTTGAAAACAATGAAGTCTCTCTGGAGCATCTCCAGGTGCTTCTGGAGGTGGTTGGCCTTTCACATTGGAATGGAAAAGTAAAAGAGATGGGGAATAAATTCACAGTCGACACAGAAAGACATTGCAAGCACAATTTCAAGGAGACACAGCGGTATCTTTAGGCACAGAGCATCTTTAGCCCTGCAGTGGGGACAGTGGCATTAAGGCTCTGCGCTCTCACTAAAGCAGTGCATATACATTCTGCCTTCCACCACAGGGAAGATGCAGGACAGTTTTAGGAATAAAGATGGTCACAAGGGAAAAAACGGTCTGTTCAACTGCTTTGCTGTGGGGTTTTGCTAAATGGCAATCATCTTCCTTGGAAAATGAGAGATCTCCTTGACCACATGCTTGTAACCTGCTTGCTCTCACCTGGGAGGAATTGCTTTTGCTGATGTCTTTCTCCTTCTTAGCCAAGCGCTTCTTTTTTTTGTGAAGAGGTTTGGATTCCAGGATCATTTCTTCCAGTTCAAAGGTTGGGTCACAGTTCAGTCTGCCTTTCTGGAGGGGAGAGAAGGGTGGCCTTAAGTGGTCAGAGCCTGTCTTGAGGAGTCTCTCGTAAACTGGACTGCATGTGAGAGCTCAGTGTTGTAAAAAACATACACTAATTACAACTGCACATGCAGCCAGAGCAACTGTTGTACTCCTGCCATACTTCATCAGTCCCTTCAGCTAGGGACCATATTCAAGGTGTGACAGTGACTCTTTCTGTGCTCCTGCTTCTACTCTGCCCTTTGCCTGCTTCACAGTGGCAATGAGGATGAGGACGGTGTCCTGGCTGGGCTGTGCCTCTTTGGGAGTAGCACAGCAGCCTGTAGGGCATGTCTTAAAGCAGCACAGAATCACACCCACAGCGGGGGAAATACATACAATTAACAGAGTCATAGTTTAGCCCAACTTCTGTGTGGCTGAAAGCCAGCTGGAGTAACACAACACACAGCAGCCCTCAGACTGTTCTCTGCAAGGGTCACGTTACTTTGTGTGCTGTTTAAATCAAAAGGCTCTGAAGCACTAATCTAGTGTATGTGTATTTACTGTGAACAATGAGCTTGTCAGGGGAGGCATTGCAGGAGGAAGCAGTTCCTGTAAGGTGGTGGGTGCTCTCCAGGCTGCTGCTGAGCCTGTCCTGGGGCACTGGGGGTTTGGATGTGGGGAGCAGTGTCGCTCAGAGCGCGGCTCACAGGCACTGCCCACGTGTTCCATCCCACAGCCTGTAACACCAGTTCTGCACCCACAAATTCCAGGAACGTTATAAACAGAGCAGATCAGTTTGGGGGCACCCCCACTGCAGTCACCCCCCACTACTCATTATTACACCCACAGAGAAGTGAGAGCTCTACCCTGGTCTCTCTTCTCCCCCTTGTGAGATCTGATGCTGCAGTGGGAGTGTCAGAACGTCCCATGTCCCAGCGCCAGCTGTGAGGACAGGCTGTGGGCTGTGACACTCGGGCACATCAGAAACCTTTACACTGAGATGGCCTTACCGTGGGAATGAATTCTGGCCGTATCCTCTTCTGGAGAACAGCATCCCAGTTCACATCAGACAGATACGGGAAGGCCTGGATGTCCTTCAGCTGAGAAAAACGTTTCTCGGGGTTCAGTTCGAGCAACTGCAGTAAGAGTCAAGGGAAGAGATGAGACCATCCCTACGGGGCACACGGTCCACAGAGCAGGGCTGAGGACAAGTGGCACCAGTGACACTGCACCAACACTGGCACTGGGACTGGTGCCTCTCTGCTCTCTGGCTCAGAGTCCCTTCACCAGGGTACGCGACAGGCTCTCAAGCTCTCACTCCCTTTATTCCTATTTTTATGAGTGATTTTTATCTGCATTGTGGGAGTGGTGATGAGGCAGTACAGTGGCATTAAACAATTTGTCCAAGGTTAAAAATAAGCGTTTGTTTGGAATGGGGTGTTAAACCCAGGCCCTTGTGTTCTACATTTAATACCATATCACTAAAACATCCAATTTTCTCACTTTACTAATGGAATATTCTTATTCCAGTATGGAAGCATGCCTTCGCACTGCTTATTTTCACCACTTTTTAACACTGCTGTAAAAAATACTTGGGTGGAAGGGAAGGGCTGAGGTTTGTATCTGTTCAAGGATTATATATTGCATAGACTCCTGACAAGATGCACTCCAAAAACCCAGGAGGAAAACCAGACAATCCAAACCCACCAGGGAGGGTGTGGACACAGCGACCCCCCATTCCTCCCCATGCTGGAGGCACAGCTGGGCACACAGCAGTGTCCCCACTGCCCAGGTCCCTCTGGGAGCTCTGGGCTCCAGCCCAATGCCACTGCTGTGGCTCCGTGACAACAAACATCTGCCTTGGGCATTTATAAATACAAAACTCCGCAGGGGATGGTTGAGCCAGGAAGGAGCCGCAGTTGGCCTCATATATAATACATCTGGCTGCTAAATCAGATGCAAAGGGGCACTGGGAAATTTAAATAATTGTGACATTGCATTATTTATTCACAAGGGAGCCTCTATGGCTTGCAGCATGCTGTGGTTCCAGGGAAAAACTTCCAGCATAGCAACATAGAGGACATCTGCAGTAAATATTCCTGTATTACTGTAAGGCTCAATGAAATACTAGCTCCATTGAATTTTAAGCAAATGGAGATATTCTTCAATTTTCTTCCTGGAAAATATGCAGTGATTCTGTCTCAGCAAAGAATTGATGTCCTCTTTTCATTGAAATATTTGAGAGCATTTCATCAGAAATGACAAAATAGACATATTATTTGGGAAAAAAAATAGGTGAAAGCTTCATTAAGTACTACTTTATAGTCTACACTTATTTGAAATTTAGAGAACTATTTACATAAATCCCCAAAACATGCTGCCAGTGGTGCCATGCAGGGGTCAGTGCTCAGCTCTGCTGCTACTGTGTGCAAACAGTGTCTGACACTGTCAAGCTACAGCCTTGTTTATTGAAGCTATGGCTTCACTTCAGATGGGATTTCAGCTTCAAAATGATTCCAGTAATGATTTTGAAGCAATTTTGATAACAGCTTTACTGAAAAAAAAAAATAAATTGCAGTGGTGCATAAACCACATGGCATCAAGGGATTTCAACAGTGTCAGCACTTCCCGCAAATATTTCCGCCATGGAGAAAAATATTATTTTTTGAGGATTATAAAAATAAAATTTTTCTTTGCTAAATTTATTGACATGCATATCAATATCTGCTTCTAAGCCAGGTCATTCCAGGGAGCAGAGTTACAGGGGAAGCTCTGGAAGGCAAGGAGCTGCAGCAGCCACCACGTGTGCCAGTGCACCCGCCACCGCTGCCAGCCTGGGACACAGCACTGCCACCACCTCCCGCAGCTGAGCACCAAACACCTGTCACACGGTGCTGCCCAAAGGGCGCTGACACCAGCCTGGACACCGTCTGCAAGGACTCCCCCACTGCAGAGGCTGCGAGGGGCAGGAGCACCGGGCACATCCCAGCCCCACGCCCACCCTGCGCCCACCTCACCTTCTTGATGAGCGACACCATGTGCGGGGACCACGCGGCAGGGTACATCACCGTGGCTGTCCGGAACACGTGGGCGATTTCGTTTGTGGAGGTGCTGGAGCGAATGTGATACGGCCTCTGCGGGAAACACCACAAGGAAAGGGCTTGAATTTATCTGCTTTTTCAGACTCCTTGGGAAACCTGATTGGAGCCCAGGAGTCACTCTTTCAGCCCCCAGCCTCCTGTGGGACATCTCTCCCCCTGTGACTGTGGCTCAGTTGAAATAAACCAAATGTCAGCAAGATTTATGCTAACAACAGAGGACACAACCTCAAGCTGTGCCAGGAGAGGTTTAGGTTGGACATTAGGAAGAAGTTCTAGACAGAAAGAGTGATTGGGCATTGGAATGGGCTTCCCAGGGAGGTGGTGGAGTCACCATCCCTGAAGCGGTGTAATAAAAATCTGGATATGGCACTTAGTGCTATGGTCTAGTTGACAAGGTGGTGTTTAGGTCATAGGTTGGGCTCTATCTCAGAGGTTTTCTCCAACCTAGCTGATTCTGTGAACTGGACATTTAACAGCAGGACAGGCAGGAGCAAACCCCAGAAGACGGAGTTACCAGGCAGTGAGGGTTGGCTTGGCCTTTTCCGTGTCTGTATCTTACAAGGCTATGACAGACAGTGCTCTGGTCAGAGCACTCCGGATATTCCCTGTAAAATGGGCCACTGTTTCCAGTTCTCCACTCATGCTGGGGACAATGCCAGAGAAAAGGAGCTGTATTTCTCCCACTGATCAAATCATCTCAGAAGGGGATGTGCCAGGAAGGGTCAGCAGCCTGGGGTGGGTGTCAGGCTGCAGGGTGACCTTCCCTTGTGCCCCATGGCAGTGTCACAGCACTGGGAGAGGTGAGCCATTGTGGAGGAGAGCGTGGCACAGCAGAGCACCGGGGACACCGTGCAAGGGGAGTCACCTCCCTGCTCATCTCCCTGCTACAACAATACTGCTCCCTTACCCAGAGAGACAACTTACGATGGCAAAGTGTTTCCATTCGTAACGTCTTGAATCCCAGAATTTTGCCTTACTTTAGGAGGGAGGAGGTGGAGGAGTTAAGAGTACATTTTAAAAATAGTAGCTATAAATAGTGAGATCAGGTCAGGTGCAGTGTGCTTGGCGTGTGCCAACACTAGATGGAACTCAAGGTCTCCTTTCCCTTCCCTCACATGGCAGCCAACCAGGTGCCACCATCCTGCCATGGCTGTGCCACCAGGTGTGAGCACCTGAGGGCATCTCTGCTCCTGCCTTTGGAAACAGTGCCATCGAGTCATAAACCAGTGTGATGCACAGCCCTGGCATTCATTTAGCACTATAAATGGAAAACTCAAATATTACATTAAGATGTTTGCAGGGGGCATGTGGCCTCAGTTACCCGAGAGGTCAGACAGCCACATCCCCTCAATGTCTGCTAACCTGATCCCTCACAATTTCAGACACACAGATTCATCTGAAAAATCTGTTCATCAAAACATTCCTTAGGCATTCTTCAAAGACTGATGATAGACTTTTTAAAAAACATGTTTTGCATGCTCATGCTGAAAGAAGTTTCTGAGCCTCAGAAGATTTTAAACATTCTTCTTTAAATTACATTCCCCTTTTGTTTCAAAGAATGCAATGTCTAAAATTTTGCCCCACTTTTTAACACAGGACTTCCAAAACACAGACGTATTTGTCTGTCTACAAGGCCCCCAGCCTTACCCAAGTCAGCAGCACAGGCAAGGACTCTGCTTTATCCATCATTTGCTCCAACTACTCGGTCTGGTTACAACAGCAACAAGATTTTCTTTCAGGTTTTCCATTTTCCTTGCAGGATGGGAGCTCCAGGTAAAGGACATCGCAACCCCAACCTCAGGAGCTGTTACTTGCCTGCCTTGCCCTGCTTACACCAAACCAGAGACCCTTGGCTGCAGAGGGGACCCACCACCACGCGGCGTTCTGTATTGCAGCAGCTTCTCTGAGCTCTCAGCCATCACAGGAACCCTGGTGGACATGTGGTCTCTGCTTCCACCATTATAATAACCCCTGAAGTCTTGAATTTCGTTTGGCCCTCTCCCCCCTGCTGTAGAGGATTAACCCTCCCCACAGCGTGCCCAGGGCAGCGCCGGCCGGGCGCCGCACACGTACCCGGCTCCTGAGCAGCTCGTAGGCAGTGACCCCCAGTGACCACCAGTCCACGGCAAAGGAGTAGCCCGTGGGTTTTGCGGAGTTAAACATCTCAGGTGCTGCGAAACAGAGGGAAAAGAAAGTTTGCCTTGCTGCCATCCCAAGGGGAAACGAGCAACACAAAATGCCTGACCCACATCCTGCCCCTGTGCTCCTGCAGTCCCACAGGGCCCTACACATGAGCTTCTCAGTGCTTCTCTGCCCCCAAAGCCCAAAAGGACCAAATTCCTTTTACTGAGACAGGAGTTGCCCATCATCCACAGCAAACGTGCTCCAGGAAGCCTCTCTGCCCCAGCAGTGCTCCATCTGCACGTTGGGAAGCTGCTCCCACCCCTCTCGTCTCTTTGTTCATATTTAATGCACCTCAGTCTGGCAGAGCCCAAATCCAGTCTCAATCGTCAATGAAAGCAGCTCTTTGGGAACAATAATATGCAGCATAAACACAGACGTGGTGCCAAGTGCACCCTTGGCAGGGAAAAACAAATTTTAACTCAATGAAGCCTGAGAGTCACAGCTTTTAATGGGAAGCAGGGGGAGGCACCAACTGAAATATTCTTTCTTAGCCAATAAATTTCCCTTTTGAGAGTAAGGAAAAAAATACTTTAGGGGTTTTGTACAAGCTGGGAGGCAAGAATTGGTCTAAAACCAACAAAATGAGGAGCAAGGCTTTCTTACAACCACTCACTTGGTCTAAACACAGAGCAGTACTAGCTATTAAAGCAGCCATTTTATATAAAAATTCAAATTACTGCTAGTGATGCAGCAGCATAAGGCTTGTGCTGAGGGACCAAATACAAACCTTTGTGCTTCATTTCCCTTCTCAAGGGTAGCAGGAGGATTTCATCATCACTACACAGCGTGACTGCTGCTTGTGAAATGCTCGGGGAGCTCAGGAGTGCAACCATCTTAGTTTATAATCAAACCTATGCTGTACAGTGTGGCGTCATGGCACTAAAATCCGCACTCGTGGTGTGTTTGCATCAGTCTGCATGTAGGATTCATAGAAGGACCCAGTGCACATTCCCCAGCTGCACTGAGGCTTTTCCTGTCCCTGCCCCACAGCCCCTCTCCAGGGTGCTTCTTATTTCAAACCAACGTGTGTATTTTGATACAGACAAGGAAGGAGTGGGTCCAGACTCTCATCAAAAGGGACTTCACCCGTGTCCCACCACGGTGGTCAACCCATCCCATAAAATGGTGATCCAAGAACACACAACTGCCTTTGGTCCTTACCCATGTAGGGCTTTGTGCCAGCGATGGTGGTGACATGGATCTCCTTCGTCAGCATCGTGGCGATGTTGAAATCGGTGATGTGCACGTGTCCTGGAAGACAGAGGTGGATGTGGCTTTAATTTCATACAAGAAATGGCTCTGAATCAGAAACATAAAGTAAAATACTCCACGGAAAGGAGTATCCAGGAAAAAAAATTCTGGTGGGAGAACTGGCAGAAAATCTTTCAGCTTGCAGGCTGCTTACAGATGTCTCGTTACTACAAATATCCTCTTATTTTCCCTTCAGGGAGCAAAACCCAAAAAAACAGGAGTTCTTCAAGAAATAATTTAATGACGATTGTTTTGAGTCTTCCTAAATCTGGAGGGAAGAGAACTGAACTTTTCTCACAGAAAAAAAAATCCACTATGTTTTAAAAAATAAAACTTGGAAAAAAAAAATCCCAACCCTTCTAGCTGCTTGCCATTTGGTGTTCCAGGTACCAAGCACTCTCTCAATTTTCCGCTTTATAGGATGCCTCTAGTATGGAACCAAACACCTTTGGCAGACAGCAGAGGAGCCTTGCACAGAAATTCAAACATCATGAACCCCCCGTGGGGTAGGAATGGCCTCTGCTGCCACGGCTCTAATATGTACAGCTGCTGCCTGGGAAGTGAAAAGGAAATAAAAGAGGTGGATGTGATCCCCAGGGATGAGAAAGGAAATGTTCCCACCTCGCTCCCTGTGCTTTTACTTGCTTTTTTTAGGCAATCAATTCATTACTTCCCATTCACTGAACTGCTGATGGTGAGTGGAGCAGCCCCACCTGGATAAACAGGTGCTCAGACCTGGCTGGCTGCACTAAGAGAATCTCTCTGAAACTGGTGGGTTAGTTCAGCCCAATTCTCCCCATCAAACAGAGACAACTCCGCTTCCCCACCTCCTTCATCTCCTGCTCAGGCACGGAGCCTGCTCACCCCTGGCAAAGGTGAGCTCATTATCAACACATCAGCGCTTCTGTTCGCTGTGTTTTGCAGCCTCATTGCCCCCTGGGCAGTAACAGAGGGGAGCCGGATTGCTGCTGTTTCCTCGAACCACAGCGATTGAAGTAAAGTGGCTTTTGCTGATAGAGATGCTGCGACAACACCTTCCTCAGTCATTAGCTTCAAACAGCTAGAAATTCGCTGCTGCTCTAGTTCATGAGTTAAAGCAGAATAAGATCACCTTCACAGGTGTAAAAGTTGATGCTTTGGCAATGAACTTTTGTTGCCTTGTCTGGATACTGTGAGCATCTAAGTAAATATTTACAACTTCGCCTATGTATCTGCTCTGTGAGAACAGCCATACAAGTTGCCTGCTGCAAGTGCCTGATCTAGGTGGGAAAATGCGGAAACTAAAAGTAGAACTTGCAATTTCACCTGGAACCTCTGAATCGTGCCCATGTCCCTCCGGTGGGCCGTGGCACTGCCGGGAGAGCATGAACCAGCACTCGCCTCGCACACGGTCCCCTGTGGAACACGTGTCCCTCCCTGCTGCTCACACCATCCACCAGCGCTCACTCCCCCAGCCTGCCCACCAAACAGCAGCATCACATCCCTGGGGAGCACTTGGGAGAAGGAATGACATCCAACTGCCCCGTCTGGATATGTCCTCTGCGTCCTTGTGCTGTTTTCCCTTTCAGCTCCAGCTCTCATTCCACTTTGTGGGGAGCTGTTTTCATAAATATGAATCATAAAGGCTTATTGAGAATTTGATATTCCAAGCACAAACATGCCTTTCTCTGGGTTCATCTTTTAAATTATTCACTTCAAACAAATCACAAGTTTTATAAACTAGCCCACTTGAGAGATGATCAAATCAAGCCAGCGAGGCTGAGGAATGGGCTCGGGGGCAGTCTGATGAGGCTGAACACACTGATGGCAGCATTACAGACCAGGGTGGGAGCTACTAGTGCCCACGAGGGATGTACTGGGTGTTCCTACTGAGCTTTAGGGTCAAACCTTAAAGTTTATGTTTTCCTGATTGATCAGCCTCTCTAATTGCAGCCAGTTCTGAACCAACACAGTCAGAACTGTGCTCAGGCACCACGTGGCTCCTTCCCCAAGCCCAGCCTGCCTGGAACGGGCACTGCCAGACTAACCCTTGGGTTTGCCTTGAGGCAAACAATTCTATTACTGTATTCAGCACTTCTGTTACTTCATAATTCCTTCACCTTTCTAGAGCATCTTTTGTGCAAAAAATATAAGGCTGCTGCAAATTCAACAAAGAAAACTTTCTGGCAGCAGTACAAGAAAGGATACTGAGCACAGCCATCTTGCAATAAACTCTGTTTTCCTAGAGATAAAACAGAGCCTTTCTTCAATTTTATTAGATAAATGACCTGGTCAAAACCCTCTAATTAATCAGTCCCAATTCCCAGAAACTGCCATCTGTTATATCCGTTCATTCCCAGGTGAGCTGTGCTGTCACTGAGCCAAACTGATAAATTGTCTTTAAAGGAAGAAGTCACTTTGTGCTTGGAATGACTGCTGGAGGTGTCATCTGCTGGGGATTTTTTCCCTGGGGGACCTGATTCCAATCTCTGATGTTGAACAATGATTCCTTCATTGCACAGAAAGGCATTTCCCTGATATTCCACTTAATTTATGGCTTACATGAATTCCTTGACTAAAATTGATATGTCACCAACCAGGTTACAGAACCACAAATGTGAGGTGTGTCTCAAGCCCATGACAGTCGGTGGCAGGACAATACATTTCAATCAACATGTGGCATCATGAGAGGTGTTAAAAACTGAAACCAGCCTCCTGCACAAAGATCAGGTGATGTGCCCAAGGGCTCCCATAACCTTCTTGGCCATTGACACCCACAAAATGGGTGCTGGGGTCTGTAACAGAGCCGGGGGCCATTCCATAACTAAATCTGAAACATGAAGGAATCAAAGCTGGAAAGGAGCTTCACATGTCAAAAGGAAGATGGGACAAAGGGCAGAGTTATGGGACATGAGGAGTCTGAAAGATGAAGGACTGAAATCTGACTGCTAAAGGTCTAAAGGGACTTTTTTATTTTCAGGTGACTGGTCTCAATCAAGAACATCATAAAAAAATTACTGTCAGCAAATTGCACCTATATTGTGATCCCAGTTGTGGGACAGTGATGGGAGAATGGGGAGCTGCAGCTCTGTGCCACAGGGAAAAAGATCTTAAAAAACAACTACGATCTATTAGGCTAAATACAGATAAACATGCAGCCACAGTAACAACTACTCTGGGGACAAGAAAAAATGGAACTGTGCATGTGCCCAAAGCTTTCTGTGTGCCTCAGAGGACACACCTTTGCTGCCACGGGTTAAGGAAAGGAATACTACAAGTTACAAAGAGAAGGACACTGGAACCAGGGGTATGTCCCCAGAAAAACACCCTGAAACCTCTGCAAAAACAGGTAAAACATCACAGTGAACAGCAGGCAGGCTCAGAACTCATCCTGAACTGCACTGTCATTACAGTTTGCAGGTTGCGTCCTTCTGGGCTGAATGCAACTGCAGAGGTGAGCAGAGCCTCTCCCCGTTTTGTCCCTCTTCAGGGAGTGCTGACCTACATTCCCATGGCCACAGGGATCCCAGCTCCTCTCGGGTGGATGTGTCACCGCAGTCGGGTGCACAGAGGTTCTGGGGGGGTGGTGAAGGGTCACTGGAGTGTCTGCCAGCCCCGATGGCACAGGGAGGGTGGCCCAGAGCGCCGGCAGTGCTGGCTGAGCACTGCCCAGCACATCAGGGAGAACAGGGCTCTCCATCACCTGTGCACAGGGCAACAGCCAGAGAAGGACCAAACGAGACAGGACAGAGGCTCCAGCCCCTGGAGGCAAAGCCACTTCACTGCCAGCTCCTGAATAAATAATCAGCCAGCGCTCTGAAACTTAGAGGTCGTAAGCAAACAGATCGAGCCTGGGCTCGGTGCTGCCAGGCAACCCTGGTCACACACACGGTCACACAGGGCCAGGTGATGCCTCCCTGGGGAGCTGCAGCATCTCTGCTACAGCCTCTGAAGTGATAACAGATTCAGATACGCCTCTTCCCTGCACTGACTTTTTCTCTTCAAGCACCTTGCTGTAGCTGCTAATTAAGATTTCTCGCAAGTCAGTTACCTGGATTTTAAAAAAAAAAAAAGAGACGACAAAGTGTTTCTCTAAGGAGTTACAAGCTAATAAATATCAGACAACTCTTCATTTGAAAGCATTGCCAGGTAAAAAAATGTGGCTACAGAATCACGCAAGGATATAGGTAAGGGTTTTACCTGAGAAAGACTATGAAAAAACTGATAGCAACATCTATAACATACACAGCCCCAAATCCTCTTTAGAGCTCCCTCCCAATGCCAAATGCTCAAGGGAAAAGAAAATACCTGAATGAAGAGTATCTATTGCATCATAATTCATTCTGTCTGTGAGCACACACTACACAAACCCTGCAGTGACACAGCCATTATCCTTCAAACGATGCATTTTGAGTAAGTTTTAAGCAGGACCCAAGAGAGTGTTCAAATCAGGTGTGCTGAGTTTAACCTACAACCTGAGCAGCACCAAGGGGGGGTCCCCTGCCAGTGCCTCGCAGGGACACCATCGGGTCAGTTGGCCAAAGGAGGTGCTGGTTAAACACCGAGGCACCCCCAGGAGCACTGCAGCACCACAGGGTGCTCAGTGCCCTGGAGGCAGGAGGCAGTGCCCCCCAAAAAGCAATAGACAGCAAGTGAAGCACCAAAGGATGGGACGATCCCACTCCCAGCTGGGCTGAGGGTGAGACAGCAACACCAAATGAGGGCACCAGCAAGCAGCACTGCAGCTTGTGTCTCCTGTCTCTGACTCTGCTTTTACACATACGCATGACCACAAAGCACCTGGTGCTCACCGTGCTCATCCAGTAAAATGTTGTCAGGCTTGATGTCTCTGAAAAATAAAGCAGAGAAAGCCATTAGCCTAGGGAAGGGGCAGGGAACACAGCTGCAGGCATCCCAGGAAAGCCCAGGCTCCAGGACACACTGGCAGGAGAGACACTGTGCCCTCAGAGCCTCTCAGTTCTGATGTTCCTGATTGATTTAAGCATACGAGAGTGCCTAATCAAAGAGCACCAGCAGCAGTGGGTACAGGGCTGGGGGGGCTTGGGTGAGCAGCACTCAGGCAAGCCCACCCACAGTTAAGTTGGAGCTTCTTTATATCATTTTCCTCCTGTTACTTCCCAATCTGTTTCAATACTGTGTTGAGAATGGCTCCCCATTTACTCACCACAAACCAAATTATTTTAACATCTTTGCTCTATAGGCAAATGAGTTCCCCACTCATGAGTGGAAAAAAAATCCCACAAAATAATACCTGTATCAATGCCCAGGGAAAGGCTTTCACTGAAGGGAGGAAACCTATACCTGATATGCTGATACACCAATTGTGTCCACCTGAGTGACTTTACAAGCCATTACCTGGCCTTAATGAGCTCATTACACTGGTCCCCATTGTGTGCCTGCCCAGTTGATGCCATTCAGTGCCCCGGGGAGAAGGTCCCAGCCACAAGGCAGGCAACAGGTGCAGTGACCCTGTGCCAGCTGGTGCTCCCCACAAAGCCCAGGGCTTCCAAGGGGAGAAATGAGCAGGTTTAGGATTTTATCTTTGAAAATCCAATCCCTAAGATACAGTTTGAGTTCATGAAGCCATGTGGAACCAAGAGAGCACAGTATATCTAATTGTCATGTAATAGCTTACAGTTCTCCAGTATCTTGTCACCCAGACTACTTCCCGTGGATTGTAAACACCAATTACCTCACACAGGTGAGCACAGGGACAGGCATCATTAGTTGGCATGGGGTTGTGTCAGATAAATGTCTAGTTTTCCCCATAAGCACAACAAAACTGTTTCCAACCTTTTTTTTAATTGTTATTTTTTACTTTCTAGTGTTGCTGTTTCTGATTTCCCTCAGACTGGCATGCAGCCTCAGGAATTACAACATCACAGTAAAATCATTCTCAGGATGCAAACAATGACCAGGGATAATTCTTGCTACTGTTTATTTGTGTATTTCTTTTAAATGAGCTGGTTATACAATCTCCTAAATAAAATGATATTTCCCATTCTTTTACATCTAGGTAGGAAATAATTCCAGCTCGGGTTTGCTGTCTCTGCATAGCTTTGTTCAGCCAAATGAAGCCACTGTTTCCCTGTCTCCTGATGTTCCCAATTACAGCTGTTGCAGTGTAATTGACTCAGCTAAGTCACTTTATCAATCTAATACTGTCCCACTGGGTTACAGTGTTAATTAAACAACTTTCATTACAGTGTTAATTAAATAACTTGAAGATTTTACAGCATGCCATACATGTTTTGTTGTACTTGATTCACCTTAAAGATGCACAGCTGTGTGAAGTGCACACTGCAGCCTGCCTGCAGCCTCTGCCACCCCCATTCACGCTGGGGCAGAGATCCAAGCAGACTGGGCACAAAACAAGCAGCACGACAGAGGACACTCCCGAGAAGGTGGGAACTGTCCCCAGGATCCAGCCCCAACCACAACAGAGCAGAACTGCCCTGGGGTGTCATGATGGCAGGGGTGGGTGGTGGTTGGTTCTGCCCTCACACCTCAGACACTGTGGGCAGGAACAGACATTTACCCTCTCCAGCCCCTCACCAGTGTGTGCCTTCCCCACCAGCAACCAGGACTGTTTCAATTTTACACTTTGAGCCATGCTTAATTATTACACTGCACAAGAACACTCCTCTGGAGTGATATTATAAATGAGGTGACCTTCTCTCTGCCTTTATTGACCTTCATAGTCCCTCCTTGTTCATCCAACCTGACAGCAGCTACTTGGTCAAACTCTCGGGACCCTGGAGGTTGCGCTGTCCACGACACCAGCAGCAGAAAGCCATGTGTCCATCCATGCATCCATCCATCACCAAACCCAGTGCCAAACCCTGCCTCCCAGCCAGGGGAGAGCTCTGCCTCCTCTGCTATTCTGCAGCTCACACGTTTTTTCACTGGCCATGAGAAATCTTGGTAGCCAAAAGGAAACTCTCAGCACTCTTAGGAAGGGAATTACCTCATACAGAGAAAAGCTGTGTTTGGGCCCATTCCTCTTATTTTGGTGTGGTACGGAGAAAGGGGCAAAGGGAAACACCTCCAAGTGTGCACACAGGGGAGTTCTGAGTGTTGACACCTACCCTCCCTGGACCAAGACAGGTATTAATGACCTACAGCTAATTAAACCTATTAGAGACAGCTTTTTGCAGGATCAGCAGACAATCAAATATGCTACTTCACAGCTACCCCAGAGGGAGAAATCAGACACTCTATGCTATATATTAAATGCTTGTGTTTCACATAAAAGCAAAGGTATGTGGGAGAATATTTTCTTTAGCACTTAAGCTTCTATTTGTCCTTTCACATCAATAAGGAACAAGCCTTGCCCCGGTGCAGCCTGTGGCCCTCAGCCCACCCAAGGTCCCAGCTGACCTGTGGATGATGTGCCTGCTCTGCAGGTAGTCGAGGGCCAGCACCAGCTCACAGATGAAGAGTTTCACAGTGCCCTCTTGGAACCGCACGTTTTGTTGGAGATGGTAACGCAGATCCCCTCCAAGCAGCAGGTCCACAACCATGAACATGTCCTCTTCATCCTGGAATGAGTACCTAAAACAGCACACGTGGCTCAGGGATGGTAGCACTTCAAGACATGCGGTACCTCTGGGAATACTCATCATTTCTTGGAATTTTTTCACTTGGGAAATAATAATTTCATGACCTTTCCATGCTCCGTTTCCCACTGTGACTAAAATCCTATTGTCACATCTGTGATGACAATAATCACAGCTTCAGATCTGTAACGGAGTCAGAGCAGACTGTATGAGCAACTTGAGACAGACATCCTGCCTTCTCTGAGCACCCGTGGGAAGTGGCCACAGGAGTAACCCAGAGCAGCCCTGGCCCAGCACAGCCCTGCCCAGACCCTCAGCCCTGCAGGTCTCGCTGTCGGGCGCAGACTCTCCCAGCAGCAGCCTGTCCATGAACCCACGTGCTCAGCACAACAGGGGTGCAGCTGCTCCTTGCCAGTTCTCCTTAAGCGACCTCATTTGATGGACTGTTTACCCAGCGTCCCTCTGAGAGGGGCTGACAACCAGCTATGAGCCCTTTCCTCAAGGACTTTTCCTCACCGACACGCTGACTGCTTGATGTGATGAGCAGCACCACAAACCAGGCCACTGCTCCACACAAAGTCTGTGGTCCCTGTATCACTCAGAATGCAGGAAAGCCACGGGAATGCTAAAGGCATCCTGAGGCCAAGGAAGGCACGGCAAGAACAGGGACACTTGGGTGGTTGGCTTTGTACGGGTCTGTGCATTCACACACGCTGGTCATTTCTCAGCTGCTGAGTGAGCTTTGCCTGGAACTGTGTATTCAAGCAGGAAAGTAAAGCTTGAAGATATGACATGGGAGATGTAGCTGTACCTTTTCCATTCATACCCCAACCACAACAACACTGAATGGCAACTGCAGCAAAATCCCAAGAGTTCACCAAACTGCACTCAGGATACAGGAGATTTCAAAAAGGAACAGTCATTCAAAGGTTTGTGATCTTCAGTGTGTTTTAGCCTCATTTTTTGTGTTTACCATCTATAAGCTCTACCTTATTCTAAAATTAAATCCAATTTCCAATAAATGTAATTACCCACCACCCCAGAGGAATCTTGTAACTACAGAATATTGGCCACCTCATCATGCGGTACATGAGCTCACACCACTTGGAATGTTACTGGTGTTCTAATAAAATTAAGAAGGCAGTGCCAAAGGACACCCTGCAAAGAACTCTGCTTGGCCATCCATCCCACACTGCTGCTGCTGCTGGGAGCTGGTGCTGGCTGCAAATAGTACCATTAAATACAGGTGGGTTATGGTGGTGGACAATACCTGCCTGGGGGCCACTGCAAGGGAACGTGTGAATAAACTCTCTTGTGCTGTCTGGGAGGACAAGGGAAATAACTGCTTGTTTAATTAAACAGGATTCCCCTGAAACCAGAGCCCCAGTGAGCAGAACACACCAGCTGCTCCCGGGACAGACTTGCAGCAGAAGACGGGGATCTGGTCTCAAAATTGTCTGTAACTGACTGCAGTGACTCAACCAGTGAGCCAAGGAACCCCCTCTTACCATAAATTAACCAAGAAGGGGTGTTCCAGGCCCTGCATAATCTGCAGCTCCTTGAAAACATTTCTCACTTCATTACGCTCCACACACTTTTGTTTGTTCATGTATTTCATGGCATACATCTTCTTGGTGTCAGTCTTTTGCACCACGCAGACCTAGGAAAGCAAATCAGGGGATAAATCAGAGATGATTTGTCAGCTAATTTGGGCTGGTAAAACCTGGTGACAAAAGTGTCCTCCAGCAGCTTTGGCAGAGCCCGCACTGCCAGGACACAACTCCACGCACCGATGCTGCAACACTGCACCTTGCCCAGCAAAGTCTGGTGCGGTTTTCACCCAAAGAGAAGTTTTGTGGGGAAGGTGAGCAGAAGGAATTTATAACCACAAGATGAGACACAGGGAATCACACAGAAGTCAACAATTCATTAAATGTCACTCGCTAATCGTGGTGATGTCCATCCCCCCCCCCACTAGTTACTGGTGGAAGAGCCCCCTCCACCACAGAACTACAGGAGCAGCGCCCAATCCTTTTGCCTTCCTGAGAAGTGTCATTCAGCTCACAGTGACTATTGGGTTGGTTGAGGGGTACTGGGCTTTGAATTGTAACCTTCCTTACATGACCCCCAACTCTAGAAAAGAAACATCACTTCAAGCAAGCCTCCAAGCCTGTGAGAGCACAGAGCAAAACAGGCTGGTGGTTCAGATTTGTTTACACAGCAATTTATGAGTTTGGGATGAATTTGCAAGTTTCAGTCAAAATTTTTTTGTTTTGCCTCCAGACACATCTCTTTGTCTGAGATTTTTGTTGCCCTCTGCACCCAAGGCACATCCCACTTCTGGCATCAGGGTGCCTCTACGTGAAGGGGCAAACAACCTTCTGTCAGCTTATACAAACAGCAAATTCCACAACAGCATAAAAATAAAATGCATAACCGTAACCTGATGCTTAATAACAAACACTGTGTCTCACAGAAACATTTAACATATTAAAAAACATATTAAAAAACCTGCAAGGCTTTCATATTGATTGTAGTTCTTTATTAAATATGCATCATGATGTTCAGTGTTGATTTGCTGGGAAATCTTAGGAAATGCTAATTCAAAAACATAATGAAATTCAGTTCATTTGATTGACCAAGTTTTCATTTTTATCTCATGTAATATAATTTGTGTCTAGAGAACGGATGAGGAATTGAGCTCTGATTTCTTCCTGATTACCAGGAGTTGAAGCTCAGGTCAAGGCTCACTGATAGCACAGGGCTTTGGTTCTATACCCTTGTGTGAGCCTCCAGTTCACCCATTTCCACCCAGTTACATCTCCAGCTTTCCACACCGTGATTAGTTCCCAAAACACTCACTTTTCCAAAGCTGCCCTTCCCAATAGCTCGCAGAATCTCAAAATGGTCGAAGGTAACTGCAAGAAAGAGGAAACATTTCAATATTAACCTGCTCAGCAAACACTTGATGGTATCACGTTATTTCTACTTTTTCTCTGCATGAGCTGAGAAACAGAAGGGATACCCCAGCAACATTCTGTTGCTTACGGAGATTTGGACGTTGTCTAAACTCAGCATTTAACAGGGCTTTTTTTCTCTGCAGCTCAGATGCAAAGGCAAGTTCCCTTGGTCAGCCTCTGTCAGTGGCAGGTCAGGAGGGAACCACCAAGCCAAGGTTCTCACTCTGCCCTCCTGCCCTGCCTGTTAGAGATATCAGCCTCATCTTGCTCCTGCTAAGACCAAATGCAAAGCTTAGTCTGTAAAACCCTTATACCACGTGAAGACACTGCCATTACCTTTCCAGGTAGGATGGCAGAGTCTAACCAAAGCACAGTTTTCAGCTAGCAGCTACAGCACTTGGAAGGAACACGAACTTGGAGGCACAGACACCCTTTCTCAAAGCTAGAATGGGCACAAGTATCAGAGTAAACACAAGTTGATGATGATCGAGTTGAACTGGATCTGTTTACCAGCAGGGTAGTGGATACCTGCAGAATAAAAAGGGAGAGTGAAGATGCTTATCACCTGCAGGGGCAGATGAGAGGGGTGCCTGCTGTGGGGAGAGGTCAGCTGCAGTCACCCTGTGCCATCACACACAGACACAGCTGTGGGGGAAGGGGGGTCTCTGGTCCCCAGCACTGGGACCCCATATGGGGCTCTGTAGAGCAGGGCAGACCATGGCATTAACAGCCTGGCATTAACATCTGGAACAGCTGCAAATCCAGAGGAGTTAGACCAGCAGCCAGATTTTGCATGTTCACACCCTGTATCCCTATTTTCCTTTACCGGAATACTTTCATGAGGGTGTTCACATCCTCTGCCTCCTTGTTGTTCAATATTGATGTTTTCATTAACATTTTAAACATGGGCCTATGGCTGAGCTGAGTATAAAAAAGCTAGGTTGCATACTTTATTTAAGACTCTCAAATTAGGTGCAGGCACATTTTAACCTCTCTCTGGTTTAGCTTTCCGACCATGCCCAGCTTTCATAGGGAGTCAATCCAGAGTCTGGCTCCCAAAGAGCACTGAAATGTGTGGTGTCCAAATCAGGACCCAAACACATGCTCTTCATTCTGAATCCACATCCACAGATTTGATAAGCTGCATTTCCCTGCCTGATGGCATCTAAAACAAAGAAAAAGCCAGAGCTTTTGCCCTTCAGAGACAAAAATCACGTGCTCTGCCAACTCAGGCAAACTGTGTTTAAGAGATGCAAAGGAAGATAATAGAGTTGCCATAAAGAAGCAACTCCAGTATAATCATGAAACACTGTTTTGTAAGCAGGGATCATATTTCTAAACTGAGGTTCAAGGAACAATATTTAGATTTAAAAGTACAGATCCCAACCAGCCACAAAAAGCACCCTTAACAGAGACCAGTCAACCCCACCAAAGTCCCCAGGCTCATCTGCCAAACAAAGTCAATGCTTCAGGAGCTCAGGCCCCCTCACCCCTGTTGCCCCCCCCAGCACAGCCAGCAGAGCACCACATGGTCTGTTACAACCCGTCCTCCTTTTCTTACTGTAATTTCCCCCATTTTCATTACATTCCCTCCCTCCCTCTCTCCTCCTCTGCTCTGCAGCCTCAGGAGAACAAGTACTGCCACTGACTGGGGATGATCATTGCCAGTCCCTCTGTACCAAGGAATGGGTTGTGGTGCAGACCCAGACAAGGAAACAACCCTGTTGATGCTCTGCTCGGTTCAAGGGCAATTTAAACCCAGAGCAGCTGCTGGTGGGCTGGAGAGGACACCAGCAAAGGGCCACAGAATGATGTGTGTCCTTCTCACCCACTACCTATTTCTGCTTTATCTTCCAGCAAACTCGGCCAGGTGGGGACAACACCTGGCTGCCATCCCCCAGGATGCTTCCCACACCCTTCAGTCCAGGAACAGCACAAACAAAATCCAGCTTTTCACATGGTCTCATCCTGACTATGACTATGTCAGATCACTTTGTAGCCCTGAACCTTCTGTCTGGTTATTGTATTTTGTTTTCATTTCACTTGCTTATTATCCGCAATTGTCAGAGGAAATGCTGAGAGAAAAATAACACTGTCACCCTGCTTTGGCTAAAGGCAAACAAAGCCCTTCAAAAAGTTCAAATAAAAACCATGGTGCCACAGAAAATAGCAAAATTATAGCAACAGCAATTTGGAAAAAGGGTGCAAGAGTCATTAGGACTGGCACTGGAGCACCTACACCACTTGTGCTGTTTCATGGGTCCCAAAGGAAAAGTCTCCTTGTGGTACAGCCCCAGAGGTGGGACTGGTCCCCAGTGCCCACAGCTGGGGGGAGGGACCTCTCCATGCCCTGGAGGGCTGTCCTGCTTCCTGCTGTAGCCAGCAGATCTTAATTAATTGTAATTTAAGTTGAAATTTGAATAAGGACACGACTGTAACACCTAAGATGATACAGCCTCTGGACACTGATTTGCAAGATAATGGAAAATTACACAGGGGACCTCTCTGTTTCAGTCGGATTTCTCTCCCCTCAGTATATTAAAACATGACTAACTAGAGGAAAAATGTGCTACCACTTTTTAAATTTGGGCAGGGCCATGGAAGCAGAACCGCACTGGTCTGGATGCCGTGTCAGCAAAGAAGGGTGGCCCTGAGCCTGCTGAAACCCCACTGACACCAAACCACCTGAGATGGTCCAGATGGGGCCTTGACAGGCATTGGTGAGTTTCTGTTGTAGGAACTGGTCCTACATGAATCACGTCAAACCCAGAGAGAAATCCAGCACTTTCACCTCCAGGAAAATCCCACAGCCAGGGCACCTCACCCTGAGGAAGGTGCTCAGGAACAGAAGTGCTCATCATGCCAAGCAGGCACAAGTGGCTGTTCATGAGAGACACTGAAACTGAGCACTTAGATGCACCAGGAATAAAATCTCCAGGAAAACCTCACAGCAAGGATTTCTTTTGCACTACACCAAGCAGGGAAAAATATGAAAAATAAAGAAAAAACACAACGAGTTGCATTAATAATTTGGAAACCTCAGCTGGTTTAGCCAAACAGCCGCAGACCAGCAGCAGCAGCAGCACAGGGCATGTTGGGACAGCGGTTGATGGGGTATCCAGGTCTTTGTATATTTTACTTTTAATCCTATTTATTTGTATTTATCTACAGACGCATTTTGTTGTTGTACCAAGGTGAAAGCCCATATGGCAGTCAGCAAGCTGACTCATGCAACAGCAAATATATTTATGGAGCAATCTTTTAATGACTGTCTCTGTAATCTTGGCAGCACAGGGACCCTGGCCTCCAATAGTGCTCTGAGTGGTACTTTTCCAGCTCACCCAGCCTGCAGGCTTGGCCTCCCCATGCCCAGGGGCAGCTCTGCCCAGCTGGGCAGCCACCAGGAGCACCCACGGGAACAGGCAGCACTCCAGTCACTTTCCCAGCACACTTCCTACAGTCCTCCCCACACCGGGACCTCCAGAACAAAGCTCACTGGCCTCCAGAGCAGCAGCATTTTGTCCCTGCCTTCAAAGGGCTTGGCAGCATCCCAGAGACACCTCAACACCAAAGCTCTGCTGACAGTCCTGCTCCCAGAGCCAGCTGCTGTGAGAGGAGGTGAAAGGATCCCCAAACCCCGAGCACAGCTCTGCAGGGTCTGCAGGCACGCTGCTGCTGCTGCTGCTGAGCTCCACACAGCCCTGCTGACCCAGGACTCCCAGCTGTTTGCAGCCCCAGCAGGGGCACTGGCCACGACACTCACAGTCACATCTGCACTGGGGACTTTGCAGTCCCAGACAGCAAACGGGAAAAGCTCTTACCATCTTCATTCCCATCGAAGGGTGGTGACTTGCTGGAGGTGTTTGCCCCCATGGTGTGCTCAGCCCAGGCTCAGCACTCCCCACTCCTCTGGATTGCCTCTGGGACAGAGCTGCTGCAGGTCAGTCCTGGCAGACCTTGGCGAGGTCCTGCTGGTGCATCCTGGAGAGGGCAGGAGGCAATAATTCATCATCACTCAGGATCAAGAAGCATTCAGAGTTTGCAGAATTCTTCCTGGAGGTTCACTGCTCTGAGGACTACACTGAGTGCCCGGTAAAAAGCACATTATAATGGAGCCATAACCAGTAACACCATAACCTTGAAACACAGGCCAGGTCTGCTGCCCACTATAAGAGGGGTAGAAACGGACCAGCAGACCCAAAGATCCAAGGACCTGGCTCATGTTTGCTATATCATCCAACACATAACTTGTAGCTTCAGAGATGACTAATTGTAGTGAGGTCAATATCCAAAATAAATGGACAGAGTGACTTGGCTAGATAAAATTGAAAAGCACTTTTGACTGCTGAGGTCATGTGGAATGGTAATGGCTATAGAAGAAGCAATTCAGTGTTAATTTTTGATTTAAGCTGTCTTTAATTAAGCAAGTCTTTAATTTGGAACAAAATAATACCATTCTGGCATTTTTTATTGAAAAGATTCCATGTAAAATCAAGGTGTTACCACTCAGGATCTTCAAAATTTTTATTTGGATATGGGCTATGAACAGAAGAGCAAACCTGGTTTCTGCCTTGGTGCTGGCTGCAGTGGCTGGCTTTCCTCTCCCATTGCAAAGGGACAGGTCTGTTCATTAGCAGACAGCACAGGTTTCAATTTCCCAATCTCCCCTGACACGTATGGGAATACTAGAGTGTAGGACTCTGTAGAGTTCAGCAACAGTGGAGAGAGCCTGATTGCTGTCTGTACAGTACAGCAGCCACTTTATTTTTTAAGCATTTACATGCAAAGCACCTTTATTTGCTTGCTTTTGATACTGACATCCCTCTGACCTACAAGTTGTTTTCTTGTTGGAAGTACAAAGCCCTAAAAGAACAAAATAAGGGAGTGAAGTGCAGCAGGACCTGGACTGTGTCCAACCTGGAGCATTCTCCAGGGCATCTGTTTGTTCACTGAACATTTTCTCAGATCTACAATCTGGAAACAACAACTAAGTAGCTTTACTTTTTTTACTTTAAAGTAACAAAATCACATTACTGAAGCAGAAAATGGAGGAATCATAAAAAAATATGTTGGAGAAAGTAGAATTACTGAGGCTGCTATGGGTTGCTGTGGGTTCCCACACCAGCACACCCAGCTCCTTCTCTCCAGCTAATCAAAATAAAAGCTTGAATTCCCATCTCAAAACTGAAACAAGATCCAACAATAAAACAAATGAAGCAGCAAATGTTTATGATCCCTATCGGTCCCTCTGAAAGGAACAGATCGAGCCTTGAGCTTCAAACAAAGCCACACCACCACCTCTTTTCAAGCCCAAAACCCTACTCTTCAGAGTTAAAATAGACCTTCATATAGAACAGCTATAAATCTTGTTCCCATACCACTGCTTCTACACCACGGTGATCTGACTGATGTCAGCCAAGGTGCTCAAGGAAACTCCCTTGCTCAGCAGACTGGAGCTGAATTTGGTTTTGCAAATACGTCAATACACACAAGCTCTGAGAAAGGAGTGCAGGCATTCCTTGAAGTTAAGATAATCTGAGTAATAGTCAATGACTTTCGCGTTTACAAAGTCTACCCGGGGTATGGCAGTGATACACCTTTTACTGTTTCACCCAGCAAAGTCCCCAAATTATCAAATTAATTACTTTTCCTCGGGCCAAGTCTACCAATGCTTCCACTCTAACATCCTGCTCAGCCGCACTCTCGTTGTTCCCGGGGTCTCATCGGCCACAGCGGGCATTTTCCAGGCGTGAAGGCGGATGATCCCAGCTCCCAGCACACCTGCACATGGCCGAGCACGTCTCAGCCCCGAGAGACGAATGCAAACCCAAAGCAAAGCAGAGAAATGAACGCAGCCACCTGCGCGGTTCGCGCTCGCACCGCGAGCAGGGCGCGCTCCGAGAGCAAGGGAACGCAGCGGGACCGCGGGAAGGGCCGGACCTTCACGCAGAGGGTGGCGGCAGCCGCATCTTCGAGAGTCCCTGCTGAGCCCCTGGGCGAGGACCGCTCCCCCCGAGGGTTCACAGACAATTCCTCTCCCCACCTCTGAGCGCTGCTCGGGGGGGAGATGCGGCTCTGGGGAGCGGCTGGGGCCGGGCGGTGACACCCTGCGCGTCGGTCCCAGGGATGCTATCGATGGCTCTGAACATCCCCGCGGCCGCAACGGCGTTGAGGAAGGGCGACAGCAGGTGCCACGGGTGTCACCGTGCTATGGGTGTCACCGTGCTATGGGTGTCACCATCAATGCCACAAGAGTCGCCTGCGGTTCTCCTCGTCCCAGCCCGGCCCTCGGCAGCGCGATCCCCGGCCCCGACACGCTGCGGGCCAGCAGCGAGTGATTGCCCCCAGTGCCCAGCCCCGGCACGGGGGCAGAGGATCAGAGCCCGGTCCGCAGAGCACAGCCCGTAAGGCGCCTACCTGGGAGCGCAGCGCGGGGTCCGGGCGGCACCGGCGTGCGGGAGGAGAGGAACGGGGAGCGGAGCAGCCGGGAGAGCAGGAGCCGGGAGAGGAGCAGCCCCGGACCCCAGTCCCGGCCGGACCCCCGCTGGCGGCGGGAGGAGCTGCGGCAGCGCGGGCGAGACACGCGTGGGGCGCGCCACGGACACGCCACCGCCCCCGCGGGGCCGCCAGGACGCGTCCCCGTCCCCGCCCTGCGGAGGGGAAGGACAGCCCGCCCCGGTCGCCCCACCGCACTCACCGCTCTGCCGCCCCGGCTCCGGGGCTATCCCTTCTCCTCCAGCCCCGTGCCGTGAGTTTTATGGCATTGGCAAGGGGAGGGGCAGGCTGTGCCCTCCGTGCCCAGGTGCGCACCCACTCACCCATCCACCCATTCACAGCCCTGCCTTGGGGACCAGCTCACAGCCCAGAGCAGAGCGGGGTCCCTTCCGAGCCCAGCCGCGGTCACTCCGATGCTGGTAAGGCCGAGTCCCGGGGTGACGCCGCCTCCCCTGCCCGGTCGCATTCCCGCTGGGAGGATCCCCTAAGAAGCGACACGCCACATTTCCCAGCCCATTGTCCGTGCTGTTCGAACAGGAGCTTTTCATCTCTCATCCCTGAGTGCCAGGAGCAAGCCCGGGCTGCCGGGGCTCCAAGGCAGAGCAGTCCCAGGGCAGACAGAAGTCGGAGCAATTATCCAACTTTAGCCCTATTGGTGTACTACTTAGAGAAGAACCGACAAGCAGAAATACAGCTTGGACTCCCTTAAAACTATCTAAACCAAACCAAATTGTCAGGAAAACAAACCCTCGGACTGCAGAGGGAGAAAAAGGCTGGATTCCAGCCAGGGGACACCCATCTTCAGCAGCCAGCCCCGAGGAGAGGACGCGGATCAGGGCTCTGGGGACAGGTGAGCTCCGTGTTGGGACCCCAGCTCCTGTCCTGGGAGACAACCTGCACAGCCCTGCAGCAAGGATGGGGAGCCAGCAGTGACCACACAGAAATCAAGTGACAAAGTGGTTTAAAGGAAACCATCTGTGTTGGATAGACTAACACATACATGTTGCAGCGGATGTCCAGTGATTTATCTACAGCTCCAGCATCAGGGGAGCCCCAAGATTCCCTTCCATATCTTTCAGAGGATCCATCTGTGGTCTTCTGCATGTCCAAAGCAGCTTTTCCTAAATGGACTAAAATTTGCTGGATTGAGGATCTTTTCTGTCTGATCTTTTATATTAGTGACTTAAATGAAATTTGAAATTTTTTTACCTTAAGTCATTAGAATTCTTTTCTAAACATTTTTCTTCAGATTTTATGTCCAACAAAAGCTAGAATACAGGACAATTAGTGGAATTAGATGCGGAAATGTTACAAAAGTATTAGTCCAGAGTTGTTCTCTGCAGAGTGGGCTGTCTGGAGAGTTTCAGGATCTCTGTAGGTTGGCAGAAATGAAATAGTAAAACCTAACTTACTGAGTAGGCTAAAGAAACAGCAAATGAGAGGAGAGAAGGCAGCTCTTCTGCAACGGCTCCTGTGGAACAGCCAGCTCTGCCCTGGACTGCAGTGGTGCCTGATCCCGACCCACCGGATAATGGGAGAACATTGCTCTACTCCACGCAGTGAGAGCTGGTGAGGGATTAATTTTCCATGGGAAACAGAGAGCCTCACATCCTTCAGCCAGGGCTTTGGTCTGCAATAAACAGAGAGCACACTTAGAGGAGGAAAAAAACTCAGTAAACTTTCACACCAGTTTTCTTAAGAAACGGAGCTTTCCTGCTGTGTCAGCTACTCTCAAGTAGGGGAATGTCCCAAGCAGGGGAATTTTTTCAGTGGGACTTGAAAAAGAAACTCGGGGAAGTGAAGTGGGCTCTCCAAGGCACCCGTCATACGCAACAACCACCCCCAGCTCTCCCTGCTGGAGAAATGGGAGCGCCACGGTGGATCTCTGGTGCCTTCTAACGGAGAGGAGACACGGCTGAGCCCTCTCCTCCGAGAGGCTCCTTCTGCCAACCTGCCAGCCTCTGCCAGCACACGAACCCCTCCTGATGCCCATCCTGGGCACCGGGAAAAGCCCCGGGGTCTGCAAAGGCGGCAAAGGCCCAAATGGCTGCCCCGAATTAAAAACCAATTAAAAATAAAAAGTTTTATTATATTTTACAATTTTAACTATTCAGCCAACTACATTTTTATTTCAAGTACCAAACTAATTTTTATCAATAGCTTACAAAAATAGAGAATTTTTGCCATACCCACCCTATGTATTTCCTGGAGCCTTAAGTCTTTAAAAAAATTAAATTATACTGAACTCAACAGTAACCTTTTGGTGAACTTTAGGATTATGGTATGTCTTCAGTATGTTAAATTTCAATACCCACTGCTGGCATCTCCTGTGGTTGAAGTGGGCTCACCTTCAGCTCCTATTGAATGAGAAGGATCTTGCAGCTTTGCAGGTGGCTGCCTGCCCCAAAGTGTATTAAAATACATATTTAATCGAGGTTAAAACTCACTCCAGCCTGTGCAGATGCATGCACCACCCAGGGCTCCCCTCCAGCAGCACGAGCAAGGGAGTGAGGTTTTTCTGATAGACAGATCTGTTTATGGGGCTTTATCCCATTCACAGAGAACCTGGCCCTTGGCACAGCAGAGGTGATGGCACCTGCACCCACTCTGATACATACTGTGAGATGGTTGCTTCTGAAAACACCATGGGCATCCTTTTCACAGTGCAAACCACATTATCCCTGAGCCTGGATTAAAAGAGAATTTTTAAATACATTAATCCCACCAAGATTTCTGTAGCTCTGCCTGAGCTCTGGTTCAGAGAACATGCTGAAGAATGGCTATTCCTGGTTGCAGGATGTGAAGCACTAGGACTCATCAGCTAGGGGTCACTAGAATTTAAGACAGAACAGGATTACAGAATCTAAAGGAACTCCAGAGGATGACATGCTCTACAGAGAGACTACTGGATAAAAGCTTTCACATATTAATGGTAACAGTAACTGCAGCTTCATATTCCTGCTCCAATACCACTCCTGGTAAAGAGATTGCAAAATCATAGAGAGCCCACTGGCAATGCAGAGTCCTTGTCCCTGTCTCCAGAACATATAGTCAAAGCACCAGCCTCTCCACATTCCCTCTTGTATCAAGGGGTTTCTTTTCACTGCAGCCTTCCTTTCACACTTAGTTATGCTTCACACATTCCCTTCCTCCAGCTTTACTTACACCTGCAATAAGGGGAGTCTCTTTTCTGACATGGATAGATACAAAAGGAAATCTACCTCAATCCACTTATGTGTTTTCAGTGTTTTGCCACAATGGAGACCACCTCATCCTCACTGTCTTGATTTTTAAAAATCCTTTCCATAATATTTAAATTGCAAAAAAACAGCTAGGGAGGAAATGCTTATACGGAAATGAAAGTTTTAATTAAAGTATTAAGAAAGTTTCTGTAGAAACAAATGCTTTATACATAGCTTTGTGTGCACAAATGAACAGTGAGTGTGTGACAGCTCTCCTCCAGCAAGCTGGGATGTTAACAGTGACTATCAACTCCTCTGTGTGCCCGTTCTCATTGCGGTGAACTGGAGCTCAGTAGTTAACACTGGCTCATGGCCACACGACGTGTCAATAGGTGGCTGGGATGTAAAAGTATTCCTGCTCCCACTCCTTTTCACTAGTATGTATCATAACCCCTCGCCCACTGGGACAGGTTCCCTGTGTACATCACCTGCTCCCATGGGCATTCCCAGCCTGTTGTGTGCACCCCAAACTGATGCTCTCCCACTGCTCCAGGCATTCAGACTCGTCCAGTCCCAGGGTTGGATGCAATACAGTTTGCAGCAGACATCATAAAACTAATCAATATCCATGTGCAGCCTTTTCCTGGGAATATTTGATTCTTAAATGAGTTCTTCAAATTCTTAGAATGAAAAGGCATTTAATTTGCAGGCTGGCAAGAGAGAGACCAATACATCAATATCACAAGACATGTCCTTCATTAGTGAAATCCCATCCTTACAGCAAGAACTGATGTTCTAAGAGAAACAACTCTAAGAATTACAAGTGATGTCTATGTGGTTGACTGAGATATTTCAGAAATTAAGTCAGCAATAAACCTTAAAGAACACAACATCTTTCTTTAAATTACCCCTCTCCAACATATCAAAGGGCAGCTCGGTTAATACAGGCTTTTTCCCAGCCTGGTGTCTGTAACAGTGCAGTGTTTGTGCTCTGAGAGTCTGGGGTACCAAGGGTTGAGAAACCCTGTCTGCTGCTGTCAGCACTTCCAGTGCAAAGCAGGAATAAACCATCCCTGGTGTCAGTGTGAGAACCACAGCAGTGAGGACAGGAACAAATCCTGTCAGAAACTGTTGGGCAAAAAATATACTGAGCTACAGCATTTATGACAGTGCAGATCTGGGACAGAACCCTGCAAACAGCCCAGATATTAGAGACTCACTGTCACTGTCACTGTCATCAAAGCTTCTGCCCAAGCACCACAGAGCCTCTGGAAAATGCCTGGACAGCACCACGTTTCAGGGGTACTCTTTGCCAGTATAGAACAGGGTTTTTTTCCAAGGCACTGCAGTGGACTAAGGGAGGTAGTTCTTGGCAGTGATTAATAAGGCTGTGCTGGTGCATCTTCAATCAGCTCTCATGTTTTTTTCTAGGCCCACAGCAAAATTCCTGGCAAGTGCAGCCCCAGCCAGAAAGGATCGCTTGAGCGCAAACTTAGAAGATGCTAATTCTGTTATTCAGGGCACTTTGTGTGTATCTGTCAGGATCCAGCTCTCAGAGAAGACAGGAGGCCACAGCAAACAGAGATTAAAAATGGAAACAGGGAGTTCTGAATAATTGTTCTCAGTGTCTGGGACACGTGTGAGGAAGTTACATTTCAGCTGTAAAGACAGTGTGTGTAATCATGTGCTCATGACCTTACATATACCTGGCCTTTCTTTTGTAGGTGGCTTTAGTGTTTTGAAGAATTCAGATGTCCAACTTCCCACTGCCAAAAACTCTTCATTAATGTCTTCAGCAGCAGCTGTTCCTGAGAAATGCTTTGAACACATAAAGAAAATGTCATCAAACACATGGCTGTTTGTGGTTTCTTCAAAACAATCACTTGAAATGAAACAGATGTGTTTATAAGCATAAAAATCTCTGCAAAATGCTAGTAACTGAAGAGCATTAAAAACATTAGGCATCCATCACACACATGGATGTTCAACCGTCATTAATAAAGCTGCAGCATGAGGCATTTACAGGTTAGCAAATGTAAAAATATAGGGTCAAAGGCTCAGATTAACCTGGGGATTATTCAGATGGAGAAGTCAAGTGAGACAGAAGACTCCTGAGACCTTGGCAAGACCTGTTTTTGTAAATGCAATACTTTTTTTTTTGCATCTTCCTGTCATATTTTGTAGCGGAGCTGTTTGCACTGTCCAGACATCTCTAATTAGGAATTTCACTAAGCTGAATAATCTCCACCTCATACCCTCAGATTCCAGAACTTTTCATACTCTCAAAGCTCCATTTTCTCCCTGTATTTGGCTTGAATCATGCAATAAAGCTTACTCTTGACTTTGTAGCTATTATGTATTCAAGATGGTTACATTACTTTTGATATATACGTGTATTAATATACCAAAACTTAAATAAAATCAGGCAGAAATCTCACAAAGACATTCAGGTAGGCCATGGTATATTCCATATGACTTGGTCATGTCCCCTGCTGGACATTATCTCCCAATCCCATGTTTTCCTTTTCTATTGCAGGGAAGTAACAAGTCTTGACAGCATGACCCCCTGACTGAGCCCAGTATCACACCTGCTGACTGTAAAACGTCCACATTTGCTGGGACACATTTTCCCTGTGTGTAAAACAGGCAAGATGATAGTTCCTGTCCTCATGGCTCCATTGTGCTGCTTTTTTCATGTCTGGAAATGGCTTTGAGATAAAACATGTGTTAGGGTGAAAGGAAGCAAGTTGGCCTTTGAGGCAGTGCTTTTTTTGTGGAACAGTGAAAAGTGCATTGCAGAAAGGGAAATTCTGCTAAGCTGTTGAGAAAACAAGGAGCGACAGTAGATAAAATCCTAATTTCTCTCAGAGAGTCTTAACATGGAGTATTGCTGCAGCAGCAAGCACAACTGAGAGCTCTACAGCTTAATAAAATGCCTTGCAATAGAAATGCTTGTAGTAATTTCTTGTGGTGGTAGTAGTTCTTTTTCCCTCTGTTTCGCTCCCTCTTTAACAGTGCTGGGGATGACTGGGGGCATTAGTATTCTGATGGAGAGAGGCTGTGACAAAGACCATGACTACAGGGCCTCCTGACTGCTGTGCTGCTGCCAGTGATGTGGAGGGGACTGACTCCGATGGCTCCGTCTCCCAACAAGCCCTGCCCTGGCACGGAGAGAACAGACGGGCGATTCATAACGCGGGCACGATGCTCTCAGCTTCGCAGTGTTAGCTCTGCCCTTTGCATGGAAGAATGATACCAGGTGAGCAGATATTTATCTTCATGCAGGGATTGCAGATATTTGGATGTGCATGTGTGCGTGTTAGTTTAAAAAAGGACAAGTGACGTACCAGTGTGATCGTATCTTCTGTTCTTTCTGCTTGTGTTTTCCTGGCAGGATTTGGAAGCCTCATGCAGGATGTGCTGTGGTGCTTCAGTCAAGTAAAAGGAACTATAGATATTGGGGTGACAGAAGGTAAGTTTACTTTTCCCTTTGTTGCTGCGACCAAAAATAACTTGTCACGTACATCTTGCCTAGTTGGTGTGCAGGGAGGTTGTTTGCCTGTCATTGGGAGCTGCTGGCCCAGAGCTCAGTTGCACCCCTTGGTTTCTACCCTCCTTACGTATTTGTGCATCTGAAAGAGATGGGTCTCTCAAATTACCTACTGATGCAAGAATGTATTTGAAGGTGTTATGGCTTAATCATATCAATAACCTTTGAAATAGACTTCCTTTTGTTTTTCAGCTGTTATTTACAGTGTTTTTCAAGGAATTACGAGATAGCCTCTCCCACTATAAGCTTCTTTATTAGAATCAGTTCTGGAACTGAGACGGGCCATTAGATACATTTCTTCTGTTTTGTTGTGATCTGTGAAGTGTGGTGATTTCTTTAAAAGCACAGTCTTGTAAGACTAAGAGGACTGAGTCAGCCCAGAGCTCTGACAGTGGAGATCTGACTTCTGGTGAGAAGGTGGCATTGCCTGAAGCACTGTCACCTGTCCTGCTTCAGTGGCAGTTCTGTTACGCTGCTTTTGCCGGAGAGGGTTTCAGTCTGTAACCTCAGGAGAATATTTAACAACTTATTAAGTTCCATGCCCCATCCCTGGAAGAGTTCAAGGCTAGGTTGGGCAGGGCCCTGAGAAAGACGGTCTAGTGGAAGGTGGTGGGCAGTTGGGACTAGATGATCTTTAAGGTCCCTTCCAACCCAAACCTTCCTATGGTTCTTGTGCTGATTTGTTTTGCATGTGCATGTGCATCTGGGTGGCTAGAGATGTATACACACATGAATTAAGTCATAAATGTGGTACCACAGATACCTCACCTTCATCAGAAGTTTAGCCATAACTTGTTACTGTTATGCTAGTCTTTGTGGCACATTTTTGACCCTTAGAACTCTTGGTAACACCCAAGCACCCTGAATTTGCACAAAGTGATTTCATTAGTAATTAGGAAGCACGCAGTTGTGTATGATCAGGTGAAAGGAGGTGTTACTATTATGTTTACCATGCTCTGCACCTTTGAATGTAGTAGAGCCTGCCTCCTTCAGCAGGATGGACTGTCACTCGGACTTTCAAATAATACTTCAAATGTTGCCATTAATTCTGCATGAATTCCATGCTAATTGCTTGCTCTTCTCCACAAATATGTAAAGTTGCGTGAACAAATCTACAAAAACCTTCTAATTCTGTTCTTTCCTTGTTGGTTGTTTTTCTTAACTCAACGAATGATATCCCAGTCCATGGTACTTGTCCCGATGAAACCATGGGTGTAATGGATCCTTTAACTGACGCAACTGTGGGATGAATGAGCTCCCTTGTACATAGATGGAAGGCCTGGGACATCTTTCAGCTGCTCAAACACTGATTTCAGTGTTCAGCGTGAAGTACATGATGTTGCTGATTGCCATCGTGGTGTCACAGTGCTTGGAACCACATTTCATTACTGCCAAACGGGAACAAATTTTAGAAATCTTTCGCTACTTTGATGTATTGATAATTAGCAGTCTAGTGAAAAAAGCGGACTAGCGCAAACCCAAGGGGTGGAATCTCCTCGGGGCTGGCGCGGTGCGGGGCTGCTCGTTCGCTTCGGCTCCGGGAGCGCGTTAGTTTCAGGACACGCGTCCGTCCCCCCCCGGGATGAGCTCCCGAGATGCGCTCCCGTTGATCTTTAAGGTCCGCGGGGCTCCCGCTGCGGGGCTCCTGGGATGCGCTCCCGGTGCGAGGATCCCGGAATGCGCTCCCGGGATGCGCTCCCGGCGCGGGGCTCCCGGTGNCCTGCGGGGCCGGGGGTGTGTTCGCGGGCGGGACGGGCTTAGTCAGCGCTCCGGGCCGCGCCGCAGCCGATGCGGCGGCGGGGCCGGGCCGGGCGGGCCGGGGTGCTCCGCTCCGCTCCGCCAGCGGGGCCGGGGCCGGCATCCCGAGCACCGGCCCTGCATCCCGGTATCGGTCGGTGTTTTAGCTGGGTGCGGCGCGGAAGATGAAATGCTTCTCGCGGTACCTCCCGTACCTGTTCCGGCCGTCCGGCGCGCTCCGCTCCGCCAGCTGCCACGCGGAAGGTACGCGGGGGGCGCGGGGGGCGCGGGGGTCCGACCCGCGGGAGCTGCGGGAGCTGCGGGGGCGGCGCCGCACGGCTCCAAGCGCCTGCAGTTTGTAGATGTGGCCTTTAATGCATCCGGATATTGCCGAGGAAGTGGAACGATGCTGCCCGTGCTCTGCCCGCCTGCGGTACCCGAGTCCGCTCCCTCCGTCTGCAGAGCCGGCTTTCCAGGTCTTGGCGAAACAGCTCTGCAGCAATTTGGGGAAAAGGAAATGCTCGCAGCAGTGTTTGAACTTTGCGTTTCCAAGGTAGGAATGCCAAGTGTCGGGGCTGTGCTCGCCGAGACTTTCGTGAGACTCTCCCACCGGAGAGCCCGTTCTTGCGGATTCATCCCCGTGTGGCGCGGGGTGGGAGCTGTCGGACGGGTCTGCGCATCGTCCGCAGTCACCGAACAGCTCCGCGGGATCCACATTCCCAGCACTGCTGCTCCCCGCGTGGAACCACAGAGGCTTTCCACATTTGTCCCGAGCAAAATCAGTTAATGAGGAAAACCACCACGCGATCGCCCAGAGTCCTGCAGACCCACGAGTCTGGGTGCATGGCTGAAGAGCCAGCCTGATCCGAGAGGAAAATCCAGGCGAACAAGGCAGGGATGTTTGGTTGCTGAGGATGTGGAGTGAAAGGGGCAAACAGAGAGCACTCGGCAGCCGGTGATGACACTCCAGGCTAAGTTACTGTGTCTACTCAGTTTGCTGCAGTTAAGTCCAAGCAGACAGTATAGACTTTTTTTGGTTTAAAGTTTCTCTGAAGTTCTAAGCAGATAAAATTGTCCCAAGAGATAACTATTAAGTTCTTTCTTTGAAAATTTCTTTAAAGAATTCTTTTGTTTTCATGCTGACTTTGTCCAAAGGCACAGTCTCTTAAGATATCCTGAATAAGTCAGTTCTGGATTGTTGTACTGGAATAAGTAATTCAATGGAGAAGCAGACCTTGCTGTTTTAGGGGAGGTCATATGAGACTACAGAGAGAGAAAAAAAAAGTTAGGGAAAGAATGCCACACCAGTGTGCTATCCATTCTTCTTCATAGCAAACAGTATAGAAAGAATGAAACTTGGACAGAACTGTTTCTTAGTCCCATATCAGATGCATATAATAAACTTGAGGTGAAACTGAGGTCTGGAGAGTTTAAAGGACCCTGTTCCAAGCTAAATCATTAACAAAATCAAGAAAACAATTCAGGTAAGAGCTGCCTCCTGCCTGAAAAGGCAGTTTAATAAATAAATTTTTTAAAAGTCGATAGGGTAAATATTATGTATTTGACAATGAATGTTTCTTTCAAGGCCACTGAAGAACGGCTGGCACTGCGCTGGGGCTCTGCCTGGGCTGCAGCTGTGGCTGCGGCACAGGGCAGGGACTGTCCGTGGCAAGAGTGGCCTCACTGTTGGGGACAGCCAGTCCTTGTGCCCGACCTCTGGCATCCCCCAAGAGAGGGCACAGCCTCCGGAGCTGTCCCAAGGGACAACAGGAAGAGTGGTGGCTCTCAGCCCAGTCCCAGCATGGTGCCCGCTGATGCTGCCCCAGCTGTGAGCCCACAGGGAGCTTGGCTGGCCGTGGGGAGCTTGGGCTAGCACGAGGAGCTTGGCCGGCCATGGGGAGCTCTCCTCCCACCAGCAGTCCAGGTCTGTCCTGCAGCAGTTCAAACAGAAAGTGAATTTACATTCAGCCTTCAAGAAATATGTGTGCTTCCAAATTACAGGCTGCGTGTCTGGAGGTTGAGAGAGGACATGGATGAATTCTCACCTCTGCTGCTTGATAAGTCTCAGCAACTCCTCTCTTTTTCCTCTTGTGTCTTTTCCTGTTTGGAAGTTATGATAATTCCCAGAGTATTTCTATGAGTAGTTCCCTGGCTCACAAATGCTCCAAAGAGTGGAGCAGTGCCTGTGTTTCAGTAGCCCTCAGGTAACTCTCTTGTTTGTTTTCTTTGAAGCCTTTTATAGTTTTCTGTTTTTCCACATCTCGCAGTTTGTGCCCAGGCTTTGAACCAGTATTTTTGGAGGTTCCAGTGGAGGTGACATAAAGGCTGGGATGTTTAATCACTTATGTTAGAGCTGATATTAAAGCTTAGCTCAAAGGTGCCCTTAAGCTAGAGAGTTAGCTTTGTAGGGGTCTTTAACATGAAAGCTCAGCCAGAGGCACCTTAAAACTAAGCTCTTTACCTTAGGGGCATCTCTAGGCTAAGATTTTGGCCTTTGGAATACTTTTGAGCGATGCATGTAAAAAGTAATAATTATTTCCTCATGCACTCCCACCATCAGGTTCCTCCATGGGTGACCACAAATAGTGTGTTCAGGTTTCAGTGGGATCAGTGGAATAGGCCAATTAAAAGCATGAAGGAAGGTCTGCCTGGGAACTGTTTAATATGTGCTGTAAAGCTCCTGGTCCCTGGTGCCAGCCTGGCAGTGGGATGGAGCAGGGCCCAGCTGGCTGGTGGCCACCACTGCACTCGGTCCCTGCACAGTGTGTCCCAGAGCAAACCCCGGACTGCATGCTGGGGAGCTCTCGCATGAAATCCTTGGCCTGGAGTGAACCTAAACCAGCCAGTTTTCTGTTTTGAAGACTTTACCTTTGTTATTATGATGACACTCACCCTTACCACCAGCTTGTCAGTTTTGTTCCTGCTATGTTGACCACAAGTGGGTTTATTTTCCTGGCAAGTCATTCCGATGGCTCTGACCTGAGTTAATCAGGCACCAGCAGTTGGAGGCTTCACTGAAGTCCTGAATGACCCTGGAATGAAACCCACATAAATTAAATTTGCAGCAGTGCTCTTCCTATAGGATGGTGTGTGAATTAGATGTGTATGATTGTGTAAGTATGCAAATATGGTTTGGTGTAACTAATAGTCTATAATTACATGAAGAGAGGCCATTAGTGTAAGGCTGATGGAGGAGAACACCAAGTAAAGATTGAGCTTTCTACAGTAATTGCATTTCCTGATTTAGCTGTTCTGCAGTTTCTAATTCTGAATGCCACATCAACCCTCGCTTTTGAGTGAAGAACATCAGATTGGCTCTAATCTCAGGTCTTACATTAATCAGGACTTGCACCATGTGCAGTAGTCCAACTGCCTGGTTGGTTTGTTCCATAATAGTAAATGAGGTTAATTCTGTGCAGCCACAAAGAACTGGATTGTGGCTCAGGGGAAAAGGGCAAATTCCCTATCCAAAATACAAGGCACAGTGTCAAGCTGAAGCAGCACGGTGTGTGGAAGTTGTTAATCCTCCCAGTGAGCCTAAGGCCTTGTTTCTGTGATGCCTGTTCCTTCTCTTTCATTTCTGTTTGCCTGAGTGAATCCCACCCCTGTGGTGGTTTCCAGCACGAGGCAGGTGATGTGCTGCAGTAGGGATGGGAGAGGTGCATCACTGGGCTGCATTCATCTGAGACATGAGGAGCTGTGTCCTGGCTGGGCACGGTGAGGAGCTGCCATAGCAGGGATGCTGCTCAGGATGTGGCAGGATGCCCAACCCTCTGTTTGGTCCTGGGCTTAGGTACTGGAATTCAGGCTTGGTGGTGGTGCAGGAGGGTTGGTTTTCTCCGTTGGGGATGGTCAGTGCACCTGTATTTTTGTTGTGGTAACTCAGGAACTGGAAGTACCTTTCTTTGACTGCACTGATTGCATTTCCTTTGCACTTTTCCATATCAAGGCCTTTTACAAAAAGGAACTTTTCTGTGTCTCCTGTTGCTCCTTGTATGAGTGGGTCCCATCCCCATGTGGACACTGGGCTCTGAACCAGGAGCTCCCAGCTGAAAGCCGGATAAACAGGGATGGAGGTCTGAGCTCAAACTGTGCTTGTATTGGTTTGGGGTGGAATTTTTTAATTCTTGCAAGTGGCATTTCTAAACCTCTTAATGCCACACAAAAGTGCTTTGTGTCTGTAAGTGAACTCTGATAGTATAAACATTTCTATATTGAGGTCATGATCCCTCACATGATCTTACACTGCTATAAGTTTTACAGCCAGAAATGACAGAATTTACTGAAATGGTTTTGTTGTGGGGTTTTTTTGATTTTTCTTTTTTTTAAAGGAGAAAAAAGAAAAAAAGCCTGGTAGCTCGTAGGCTGAGACATGGCCTGACTTGGAGATCAGCCTTAATTGTTTCAAAAGGCTGTGCTTTTGCACCAGTTTCCCAGACTGAAACATGACCTCATTGGTGTTCTCTCAAACAAGCTAGGTAGAGAGTGGGGTTGAATTTGGTTTTAAATTATCATGAACGTGACACTGAGCTGCTGTCTTAAATGAATTAATGTTCATGTCCCCCTCTGAACCTTCTGAGCATCTGAGTAAGCCCCACAGGGGGGGTTGTTGGGCTTTTCCCTTTGGGTGGGCAGTGGGCAGGGCCACAGAACTTGTGCGGGGAACACGGGGTTGTCTTTGATCAGGCTTTGGTGGCGATTGAGCTGAACTGGGGTGTTGTGCAGAATAAACTAGGACTAGCCCATCCTTTTAGGTTTTGATCTTTAGCAACACCTCTTCGTGCCAGGCGGCCAAGAAAGGGAAAATTCTTCATCACAGAGTTCATTCTAGAGAGTGGGAATGAATGTTGAGCATGAGGTGATTCTGCTGAGTTTGGAGTCTTTAAAGTTTTAATTAATGAAGTTGAAATGGTGGCTGTCGATTAGCCCTGCCAGGAAGGGGGCCATGGGAGATGCGTGTGGTTTGCTTGAACAGCTCCTTGAGGGCGTTGTGTGCTCAAGCTTCGAATCCAGGCCTCGAAGCTGCGGCTTTTATCTTAAAATCCCCAAACCAGGGATTGCTCGTTGGCAGGAGACGAGCTCCACCTGCGGGGAGGCGTCAGCGCTGCACAGGGCGGGGCGGGGGCTCCGGACTCCGGCCCACAAACACACCTGGAACCACCTGAGCCCGCCCCGCCCGCTGCGGGGGCGCTCCCGCACACGGCCGCGAGGGGTCGCGCGTGGGGCCGCGCTCGGGACGTCGGTGCCCAATGGGGGTCTCGGTGCCCAATGGGGGTCGCGGTGTCGATGGGGGGTCTCGGTGCCCAATGGGGGTCTCGGTACCCATGGGGGTCTCAGTGCCCAATGAAGGTCCCGGTGCTGATGGGGATTTCAGTGCCAGTGCCCATGGGGATCTCGGTGCCCATGGGGATCTCGGTGTCTGTGTGGGGTCTCGGTGCCCATGGGGATCTCGATGCCCAGTGGGGGTCTCGGTGTCCAGTGGGGGTCTCGGTGCCCATGGGTGTGTCGTTGCCCA
>VWZG01013026.1:77565-90938 GCA_013396735.1 Grallaria varia | reverse complement strand
CGATTGAGGTCTCGGTGCCGATTGAGGTCTCGGTGCCCAATGGGGGTCTCGATGCCCAGTGTGGGTCTCGGTGCCCAGTGTGGGTCTCGGTGCCTACTGTGGGTTTCGGTGCCCATGGGGGTCTCAGTCCCACGGAGAGCAGCGACGGCCCCTCCGGGCGGGCTCCCACGGGGCAGGGTCCCCCCCGCCGCCCTCTGCGCCCCGCGGGCGGCGGCAGCGGCACATCCCGGGGGTCGCGGGGTGCCGGGAGCACCGTCGGCTCTGGCTCCGTCCTTTGGCGTCCCCCCGCGGGGCTCTGCCCCGCCGCCGCCCCGGAGCGCCGCTCGGGACCCCCGCCCGGCGGGGGATGCTCGGGGGGACCGGCGCTGCCCCGCAGGGCGAGCGCTCCTCTTTAACGACAGAAAATGTCACTGAGGGTTTTGGGGTTTTCTTAGTATCAAAAATACTTCTGGTCGTGGGTGTTCTACCCTGGCGTCGGAGGGTTTTGAAAACGATGTTTCGCATCCCCCGGTTTGTGCCGGGTCGCCGCTCCCCATCCTGCGCCCGTGCTGATCCCGGTCCCGTGTGACGGGCGGGCTCTCCAGGCTGCCCGGAGCTCAGCCTTCCTGCGATTTCCGTAGCAAACCGGCTCCAACAAAAGCAAAAGCCGAATTAAGAGCACGTTTCCAAGGCTCTGGAGAGATTTCCATTCTGTGGCTGTATTTCCCTCACTACACATGGCTTCAGCTGTAGCTTCCCAGCGTTCCCCTGTTGTCTATATTTAGTTAGTGCTTAAATCAGCACAAAGGTGCCTTCTGTCATCCCTCCCACTCGGAAGGGACCTGATGGAGGTTGCGGGGAAATGCTTCAGTGCGAGAGGGGAGAGCAGCTGGCGGGGGCTGAGCTTCAGAGCAGATCTCGGGCTGCGGCTGCCTTTAAATGGAGTTATTTTAGGCGCTCTTGGGGAAGGCAGGATGATGAGTGTGGTCAGTGTGACCTGTAAGGAAAAGCAGAGAAGTTGTCTCTGCTTATCCCCACCGCGGACAGCTTTGCCTGTGTGTTGGTGGGATTGCCAAATGCGTTGTCCTATCTGGGGCCGGGGCGAGGGCGGGTGTTTCCCCCAGTGCCATGGGCTGTGTTTGGCACAGCCACGGGCAGAGCTCAGCAGCTCTGGTCAGACCCAGAGGCACATTCAGCTGCTGTCCTGGCTCAGCAGACCAGGTGGGGAATACCCAGAGACAGCGTGCAGCCCCTCGGGTTTTTGGTGCCATCTCCACTGACCCCACCCAGGAATGTCACAGGGCCACGCATGTGACTCAATGAAAACATTCACAAAAATAATGGTTTTTTTTCTTTTCTCTGCAGGCAGCTTTGTAGAACAAAGTCACCCAGAAGGTCTGAGAAATTTCTTAAATGTTTTGATGTTGTAGTGGAGCTGTGCAGGTGTAATTGCTGTACATAAGAACCAGCTCTTACTGTGAACTCCTTGTGTTACACCAGCGACCCAACAAATCGTGTTTGATATTACACTCTAAGTAATTTTCTGATGTGAATTATAAAAGAAAACCAGGCTGTCAGGGGCTGATCTGGCTATATTTGGGGAATAAACACACTCAGCTTTGTAAAGCCATATGGTGGATTTATTCACAATCAGCAGTTCCTTTCAAATGCAAGTTCGTGGCATTTAGTAATACATTTTCCAGTATACAGCTCAGCACTCTGTTTTCTCTGTTTCCTCTTCCAGCGTGTGATCTGGGAGCAGTCAGCTGGCCGCAGCCACGGGCCACCTCTTGTCTGGGCAACGCGCATTCAGCAATACAATTAAGCACTTACATTAGTGAGTTCTTACCAGCTTCTGTGGACTTGATCAGCAGTTTTTGTCCTTGCATGTTTCCAGTGCTGCTGGCTGCTGTTTTCCTTTCTGTGGAGCGTTGCACAACAGTGTGACTTTTGGCTCAGTTTCCTCTGGAAATGGGCCCTGTAAGACCCTGCATGGAGCACATGTCCATGTGGCCAACAGAGTTCAGGACTGGGTTGCTCTGATGTAGGTGCACTGAACCTAAACATGAGCTGCTCTGTCGGTCTTTTTATCCCTTCTGCTGTCCCCAAAGGAGGTTTGGGCGTGCTCTGAGGCGCACCATGGCAGTGGGGCTGCCCTGAGCTCCGGCAGAGGCTGGGGGTGAGCACCCACCTGTGCAGCTCCTGCACTTATTTTGTGCCTCCCTGCCCAGGGGACGTCACTGCTGTCGGCACCGGCACCGCGTCTGTTGGAACCGGGTGTGATCGCCGGGCTGAGCCCGAGCAAGCACAGGAGTGTGATGCTCGATTCTATCGAGTGAACATTTTTTGTAAAACACCTTGTCTTCTCTTCCTGTTGACATTCGTGCAGTAATTTCATGTAGCACAGAGTGCTTACGTGGCGCTGTGAATGTGTGGACCTCATCACTCGTGCACTGTGGTGAGCACATGGGGCGCTTGGCTATCCTGGGAGCGCGACACAGGCATGGCCCGAGCACTCGGTTACTGCTCACTGGTGTGTAGGCATAAGGTCTCTATGTCTGAAGGGTCAAGGAACTTAATAAAGCTTATAAAAAATAAAATCAAAAAAACCCCATGGTTGAGTCAGGCGTGGGATTTTCACGTGCATGTCCACAAAAACAGGCAGACACACCTGTCCGGACCCTGCCAGTACAAGCAAGGCAGGTGTCCCTTTAATCTGGTTTCTCAGTAACCTACCTGAAGTGGAAATTTCACAACAAAACCAAAGTGTTCAAAAGCAGGAGTTGATGAGAAGGCTTTCCTCTTATTTTTGCCTTGATTCTCCCTTTAAATTCAATGTTCCTCAGCTGAAATGAAAGCGTAATCAACTCACAAGCAGATGGCAACAAACCCACCTCACTAACCCATGAAGAAAAACCATCAAGGTGCATTTTTTGACCCGCTGCCACATAGTCAGATGTTGTTCTGTTGAAGAAGGCTAATTGACTTGCCTGTTTCAGCTAATATCGGCTTAGGCTTCTTTCCATCCCCACTGTTAATCTGAAGTCTTAAGTGACGGAATAATGGAAAGAAGAAAACAAATAATGCAACTGATTAAAACCAGGAGCAGCCTAAGACCAAGAGGCAGAAGTGTTTGGGAAACAAGAGGCAGTGGTGTTCCTGCAATGGTCCTTGTCTGTGGTGTCCCCACAGGCATGAGCCCCACCAGGGCCATTGCTCACTGTGGTGGGGCAGTCCGTGTCCCCAGCATGGGGCCCTGGGGGAACTCCAAGGAGGGTTCCCAGCCTGAGGGGCTGGAGCTTGCAGCTTGTGGGAGGAGAGGGTGGGGAGTTGCTGAGAGTTGCAGCATTTTCAGGAGAGCTGCAGGACAGCAGTGACAATTCCTGGTGCATGGGCAGATCCAGACCCAAGGACGCCTGGGGCTGAGCAAAGAGCAGGGTTTGGCCCTGCGTAGGATGAACAGGGGCTGCCAGGGACTGCTGTGTGCTCTTGGGGGGTCCTGTGTGCTCCTGACGAGGGGGTCCTGTGCTTTCCCTGGAGGCAGTTCCCCAACTTCTTTTCGGGATGCTGTGTCCTGACCACGAGTGCACACACAGCCACATGGCAAAGGCATTGCCTTCAGAGGAGTCCATTTATAGTTCCCCACTGCTCAGGTGGCCCTCAAATCTTTGTCTCCTTTTTGTGCTGGCCTTGTAATTTTTCAAGGGTAGTTGTCCTTGAGAGGAAAGACATTGCAGGTTTGCTCTGCTTGAATCACTTTCCGTGTTGTTGAAACTTAAAAGCCATAAAATTCACACTGATGGATTTTCACATGTGTGAGTCTGGAAGGCCACAGAGAATGTTTCTGATGGACTGTCATGCCCATATTTTTCTGACACTGATTATTTGGGGGCAGGATAGAGGGGAACATTGCTGTTACAGCTTTGACATTCCGTTCCCATAAATTTGAGTCTCAGGAAAATGAAGCACTGGAGCCTCTTTGCCATAGCCTGTATGATGGTGTGTGGATAGGTCAAAGCAGACTGTGAAGTCAGCAGGATGAAAACTGACTCTTTCTGGTCAGCTGTGGCAGGTTGGAGTGGAAGGGCTGAGAGAGCTGAAGCGTGGGAAGTGCTCAGGACAAGCTGGGGAACAGAGAGCTCCCAGGGGAGCCTGCAGGTCGTGTGGGAGGAGCAGGGTGTGCAGTCCCCTGTCCTTGGGCATTCTGTGGCAGTGCCGTGTGTGCTGACGGTGAGTGGCAGAGGGAGATGCTGATACGTATGAAATACACAGTTCAAAAGCCTCTTATTAATGAGCACAGGTAATTGTTCTATGTGAGCAGTCACAGTGAGTGCTACAAGTTGGCAGCCCGTAATGCACATACAGGGTATGAAGGACAGGTGTGCACGGTCCATGGACCGTGCTGAGTGTCCAGAGAACACACGGGCAGATTGACCATGTTCATGATAATGTATCAATTACTCTTCATGCGTGAATGTTTCTCCCTTTAAATGTTCAGAAATCACTCACAAACATGACAGGAATGAAATCAGTTTTGTTTATTCAATTGGATTAAAGTAGCTGGATTCCCATGTGGATAGAGGCAATTGGATTTAATGTTACTTTGCATATTGTTCCAGTCTTATCTTGGGGAGAGTAGTTGTCTGTTTTAGGAAGTAATTTTTTTTTAAAGGACCATAAAATCTTAATGATCACATCATCACATTTAAATGTACACTTTTATGCCTAATGTCACACTAACCTCATTGCTGATGTTGTTATATGTAATTCAGGAAAAGGCCTTGGGAGAGGCACATGCGTGTGTTTGTGTGTGCTGGAGCCCGTGTGCTCCTGCTTGATTCATGGCTGGGTCGGGGCTATTAGATTTCCTTCCCTCAGGCATTTTATAATCTGTTTAACATAACACAGTCATTTGTCTTGTTTGCTGACTGCTTAACAGATGGATATGTGTTTTTTGTAATTACTATATGAACGTTAATAAGACGTGATATCTTTTATTAATTAACAATTTTCCAGGTTTGTTTTTCCAAATGACATGAGGTAGATTATATGTAAATATTAGTGACATACAAATATTAGGTTTACAGCACTGGCGTTCTGAGAAGCCATGCAAACTTTTAAGGCTCCCCACGGTGTCTCTTGTTTTAGTTTTTCCTCTCCCCTAAGCTTTACTTCATCATGATTCTCTGGTAGCACAGTTGGGTTTATGTTTTGATGACAGTTGGTCTCCTTAGTGTAAGGAAAGCCTGGACCTGGCCGATGTCCCAAGCCATCTATTTATCCTGCCAGGGTAGTGTTCTTCCAGCCCATTTCTATCCTCTGATACTCCTTTTCTCATGGAGATTTCTAAAAGTGGGAATTGGTGTAAACAAGTATGAAGACTGTACACCACACAGCAGAGAAAATTTCTCTCACTGCAGCCACGGCTGTTCCTGGGAGCTCTCCCTGTCTCGTGGCTGAAGAGGAGCCTGGAGAAAGGAATTCAGTTCTCCTGGGACTCAGCGTGAGACTGACAGCGCTGGGCAGGGCTCCGCAAGGTCCATTTGCACCGGTGAGACCTTGGTCACACCTGGCCCCTGCACCGAGACTCCAAACCAGGGGTATAGTCTTGTTTTGAGATGGAGCAGCTGCATCTGCTGCCCGGGAAGGGGCCAGTGGGTCCCAGGGCTCACTCAGGGATGGGAACCCTGGCCAGCCCCAGTGCCACCTTTCCCAAGCTGCCATTTTTGCTGGAGGCACCCGGAGGTCCCATGGAGGAGGAGGCACAGCTCCAGGAGTGATGGGTAACGCTGGAATGTTGAATTTCAGGTGTTCACAGAGAATGAATGACTGAGCCAGGGTGAGGTGGAGGGCAGGGCTGGGCAGGGCAGAGCCAGGGCCACAGGCACTCCGGCCGCTCCCTGTTCATGGCTCTGAGTCATGGAGGAGTAGCATGGACAGAGTTGACCGAGGGGGACTGGCTCCTCACTAGCATTACCAACCGGATCTAGGACCATGTGCGCATAAGAAGCCTTGAACAGGACCAGCACAACACTCCCTGGCCCTCTGTTAATGCTTGCGTGCTTCAAACATGAACTCAATTTAAGCTGACAGGTTCTCTCCTTGAGGGCTTTGTTTTGTAGGACAATCTGGCATGATGTGTTGTAGTATCTGATAATGGTGAGCAGAGCCGTGAGTGGGGCGCGGTGCAGTCTCCCCCCCACCAGCATCCAGCCCAGGCTGCAGCCACCCAGTGCTCCCACACTGCTCCCTGGACTCGCCCAGGTCTGGCACGAGGCTCCCTTGGTGCCACAGCTGCTGTCTCTTGTGGCAGCGCCCCTGTGCTCGGGGGACCTGTAGCCACAGGTACCAGAGCGACGGGTGAATCAGAGCATGGTGTGATGGCTTCTTGTGATTTTTCCCCATACCAGAATGGTTTCATGCTTAGAACACGTTCTGGGTTAACCGAGCCCTGCGTGAGCTGGGTCTGGCTCTCGGCACTGCTCTGGGTTCCAGATGTGGTTTGTCATGGGACGCTGCCAACAGATGGGCCGGTCTGCCAGGGCAGCACGGGGGAAACCCAGTTACCAGGACAGGCCCTTCTCCTGCACTGGTTGTTGCTTTGTGAAGCACCACTAAAAATTTACAAGTGCCTGTGAAGGTGAGAACAGTCAGCGAGTTGATGGGCTCTCGGTTCCCCAGCTCTCAGCATCCCAGCCAGCAGCAGCTCTGTTTTGCTGTACCCCACTCTGTGCTTTCCACCAGCCCGGTTTTGGGGTTTGGGTCCCCATCCGTCCTTCTGATGGTTGTGGAACTTCAGCTAATGCCTGCACAGGTTGTGAGTGCTGCTCTGCCAGACACCCTGTTTCCTTTTCCTTGGGTAATTAATCCTCTCTGACTGATTAGCCTTTGTGCTTTCCATTTTGCAGGGTTGGCCAGGCTGCATCTGTGTGTGCTTCACTCTGCTGCTGCTGGGTGACATCTGAGGACAAGCACAATGATTTTTATAAAGTCATAATCCCAGCCCCAGGATCGCAGTGCTGTGAAACTCACTGTGCTTGTGTTGCAAGACATGGGCAGCCCTAGTTTTAATTTATCCCTTGATTTCATTACTTTTTGATGTGGGACATGTTCAAATTACCTGAAGACCATGGAGTAGTTGCAGTTTAGGAAATGCAATTCACAATGACCCGGATGTGTTGGTGTTTCTTTGGCATACATCCTTTCAAAGAAAATCCACCTTTGGGGATACACATTTTGCATACTAATTACTAATTTAACTGGAAAAAATGCTAAATAGTTATTTGCACAAATAATATCCCAGGATACACAGGGAAGCATCTTAGTGTCCAGTGTAAGTACACTACATGACAAAGTTTGCTTTTTCTTCACTCGGACTGTTTCTTCCTAATGTAAACATTTTTAGCTGCATCTCTGTACAAAATAGTGGAATTAACACAGTCATTTCTTTTCCCCAACTGAAAATAAATCAACAAAGAAATGCAAGAAACAAAATACTGCCTTTATTTTTGCATTCTGTGCTTTAGTTATTCAGCATGAGACTTCTCATGTGAATGGTATTCCAGTGTCCTCTTTACCCCTTGTGTCGCATTTTACTGCAGCAGCCTGTGAGCCCTTTAGGGCAAGGAGCTGGTGTGTGTGTGACATGGTGGCTGCACCTGGGCTGTGTGCTCTGTGTCCAGTGCTCCCCAGCAGACTGGCACTGGTGCCCCGGGATGGCGTTTCACTCCCAGATACCCAACCAATGCCTGCAAGGTTTGGCTTTCCACTGTCACCTGCGCTGGAGTTTGTTACTCCAGGTAAAACCCAAACCCACAAGAGGAGACAAAACACCGACACGGACTGGCCTCACTTGCAGAGCAGCGAGAGCAGTTACTCAGAGTAGCTGTTTTCAAGCAAAAACTTGCTCGTTAGCGTAGAGTGTGCTCCCCTGGTTCAGATGCTCTGATGCTGTAGCATGTGGCCTTAATCTTCAGGAGTGGCAAATCCTATTTACCGTATAAGTATTTAAGCTAATTATATCTCTGATGTGAGGAACATGTGACAGTTTGCACTGTATCCTTTAAAAGACATTGATGTCTCAGATCCTCATGAAATATTCTATGCCTCGTTCCATTTTGGGATGTTCTGCAGTGCATTTAGCATTAATATAATTTAGTAATAATACACAGGAAATGAGTATGTTATGGCTGGATCATCTGTGGAGTAAGAAATAATTCATAGCAAGTTTTTCCTGGAAGCACCATGGATGTGTTGCAGTTGCACAGTTAGGTGGCTGTTGCATGATAGGAGAGATCTGGTGAACAAGAAGATGTCTGGGCTTCCGAAAAGCACGGCTTAAAATGCGTAGTAGGGGAAGAGCAGATTTGAAGACAGGGCTGCTAAAATGCTGCAGAACCTGGTTGGTCTAATTGAAGGCAGGAGAGAAAGCCCTTGGGGAGCAGCTGCTCCCCGAGCGGGGCTTGGTGTGTGGCAATGCTCGTTACTGGTGTGTTGTTAATCATGTAAGGCTTGTACCAGCACCCGTAAGGGCACGGCAGGGGTCAAGGCCAAGTAGATCAATTTATCATACAACCTTTGGGAGGCAGAAGTCTTCACCTACTTTGCATTCAATGAACTGATTCTTCCCTTTTCTGCCCCGAGGTCCTGACCCTTGTTCTGTGCCATTCGTGAAGGAGAGCTGCAGCTTGCCCTCTGCATGCAGCCTGGCTTCCCAGTTCTCCTGATCTTGGTTTAATCTGGTAAATTATTGGTCTTCCTCAAGTCATGCTAATTAAGGTTCCTGTGATTGGGACTTTGTCGTGGATGTGGGTTATGGCTTCCCCAGCTTGCTTATGTGACTTACAGGAGAAACCATGAGAAACAAACTGACTTAGTGCAGTGAAATCAGTGCAGTGTGCAGGGGCTCAGTTAACGTGTGGTGGGGTCACAGACATTCCCTGCGGACCACACAGCAGCCCAGCCCTCTGTCTGGGTGGGAAGAAGACTGTGCTGCATGAGGTGTTCACCAGGAGTGTGTTTATCTACAGTGGGTTCACCCATCCTCCATGTCCCTTTGTGGCTGGATGGGAATGGTCTTTGTTGGCTGGCACAAGCTGGTGCCCTTCCTGAGCCTTCCCAAGGCTCCCTGGGCTCGAGTGAGGAGCGTCAGTCTCTCTGGGTTCTCAGATCTACATCTGGAATAATATTTATCCACTGCCTGTGAAGTGCTGGAGTGTCTGTGGTCCTCTGGAGAGCAGGGTCCCTGACCTGTCTGTGTCTCTGGCCATCCCAGGAGCACTGTGCCTGTGGCATTAGATGTGTTCAGCACTGGGAATGGTGAGAAGCTCTGGGATGCTGCAGGGCATGCAGCATGGGAGGCTCTGCCCTGACACACCCCTTTCCCTTTGGGGTCGTCCCTTAAATATGGACCAGCCAGCCACCAGCCTGGCTGGCTGACACCAATTACATGTGGGAGAATAGGAGAGTAATTACACATTTTTGCTGCATAATTAGCTTCTCAGATTTGTGAAGCCAGAGTGCTGTGTCTACTGGAATCTGTGAGCTGAAGGATTCAGAGCATATTGGGAACTGGCCATGATGAGAGAAATTGTGCAGGGGCTTTGAGTGCTCTCCTTCTGAGAATGCTAATTGTGTGCCATGACCTTCACCCAGATCAAAGACCAGGTGCTGGCTCTGGTGCGAGATGCTTTCAGCTAAAGCATTGCAGACCTGGTTAGTGCAGGTGGAGGTGGCCACCACCATTGTAGGCCTGTAGTCTGATAAGTCTACAAATCTGAGATGTTGGGGGTGGGAACACGTTCCACTTCCAGGGAGCGGTTCCCTGTCCCACCCTGGAGTGGGGGGATGTTCCACCCATGGGAAGGGGCAGAGCCAGGGCACACACATGGCAGTGAGAGCACAGGACCCCAGGGCTCTCACTGCCAGCCCTGTCCCCTGTGCCGTGGGCACAGGCTGTCAACCAGCATGTCTCCATGCAGGATGACCTCAGGCATCGTCCAGCAAGCTGGCACCACGCTGACAGCACTGTGCTAATGATCAGTTAACTAACAGAAATAATTATTACTAGTTTAAAAGAATTTTTGTTACCTATATTTAATGGTTAAAGGATGAGGGTAGTGTTCTAAGCCAGAGCAGTAATTAGGAAAATAGATTTAGTGCTCATGGATGGAAGGGTAAAATAAATGAGGTGAAGGAACTTCTGTGCTGAGCATAAAATCAGAGGTTTGATTCAATTAGTCTTCACACACTGTTTAGATCCCACAAAAACCTGAGTATGGGGCTCTCAAACCTCTCTAATTGAAGCAAAAATCACTGGAGTGGAAAGTGTCCTGGCTCTTCAGGAGATGTCAAAGTACAGAACATGGTGGACACCTGGGGGTTTGGAAAACAGTGACAGCTACAAGCTGACCTTTGGCGAATTTAATCTGCAAATGGATTCCTGCTTAGGACAGCTAATGCTTTTAGTTATTGTAAAGTCTCGTTCCTGGATTTTAAAAAGCTGAGAATAAATGGATTTCATGATGCAGCTCCTATGCATGTAGCATAACAAACAGGTGGCTTGTGGATGTGTTTAAATGATCCTGTGTGTTGAAAAACTTTGCAGGACTTATCAATACATAATTATGATTCATGCACAATGGGGAGAATAATTTTTCTAGTTAATAAAGGAGAAAGGACTTGGCATTTGTTAAAATGGAAATACACTGAAGACAGAGTCTTACAGGACACATGTGGGCAAATGCACCTTGTAGGCAGAGGGAACCCATTTCCTGGGGGTACCGTTGCGGTGCACTTTTGATCTTTCTTTTCCTTCTCTGTTTCCCTGTGGGAGGTCCATGCCTTTCCCCTCCCTCAGGAGACAGGAGACCACAGACAGAGGTGTCACTGACTTGCCCAGAGCCAGCAGCAGTTCCGAGTGCTGAGGTGCCGTGTTCAGGTCTGGATCCCTGTGCTGTCACACGTACGAGGAGCTGCCAGCAACACTGAGGTTATTTCTAAAGCACAGTGTTAGTGCTGTGGCTCTTGGGCCTGCAAGAGACCTTCGGTCAGCACATCTCTGCGCTGTCCTGTGAAGCCACGACCAGGTTCTGTGTCCTATCATAGGGAGCAAATTTAGAGTAACCTTTGGCTCTCACCCACTGCACCCGAGAGCAGCCTCAGCCTCAAATACAATGTGCTTGGTTTACTTATGCATGTGCCTGGTGATTTTAGCAAGTAACTCACATTCCAGGATAAATCAGTGAAGGCTTGGGCATGGAGACTTCAGGCTCCTGCCTGTCTGATAAATGCTTCTGGCTTGTCACATCAGTAATCCCTGTATTAATGAGTGGCCTGTGATGTGCTGTGGTTGACTGACACATCCTGAAGTTACGTATGCGTGTGAGTAATTGCCAGAGTTCTCCAAGGTGCAGTTTTACAATGCCTTATATCAACCTCCACATGACAGCGTGTCAGAAAACGTCCTGGGGAGGCAGGCAGCAGTGGGCCTGGGAATTCACCTTTCCTCGTAAGGTCACGACAGGGGTGACCTTCTTGCCTCTCATCTGAAAGGATTCACACGCTCCTCCAAAAGGCGTGTGGCAGTGTAGTGGGGTGGGGGGTGTGGTGAGGTGGTTGTGTGGTGGTCTGGCGGTGTTGGAGGTGTGGTGGTGTGGTAGAGTGGGACATGGTGCCCACAATACCTGCATACTGGATGCACTGGAGACCTTGAGCCTTCTCACTCAGAGGTGCTCTCTCCCGCTCTTCCCCTGAAATAAGCAGCCCCAGGGAGACAATCTCAGCAGAGTAATAACACAGACTGTAAAATCTTGCACCTTCCCAATGAGATTTTAATTATGAAACTACAGTCGGAAGAGGAAACTCAGCTGCAGTGCACCATTGTATTTACAATGTTATGTGGCATCTTTGTCCATTCCCTCTGAATCCTCTGGTTCCAGTAACAATAACACTCCCCGCTGGCATGGCCCTGGTCTGTCAAGCAGCTCCTGTGCCATGGCACACCAAGCTCTGCAGCTCCTGCAGCTGACCCCGGCCCTGTGGTGCTGGGTGGGTGGGCACACAGTGCAGAGGTGCCATGGGGCCTGTGCCCACTGGTGCTGGCTCCCCTGCTGCAGCCAGCCAGTGCCCAGTACCAGTGACATTCCTGGCCAGAGTGAACTGAGGCAGTGCTGAGGTGGGTCTTGACAGCAGTATGGGGCAGGGGTGTGCTGTGGGGTGGAGGCCTGGGTCAGACCCCAGGCTGTGTCCATGCATCTGTTTCCCTTCAGCAGCTGTCTGGGCAGGGGAGAGCAGTGGGTAGAGGGAACAGTGCAGGGCGGTTTTGGTGCTGGCGTGAGAGTGTGCTGCCCACTGTGCACATCACTGCCTGGCTGAGGATGTCTTGTACCCTGGCACTGCCCTTGGGTTTTACCTCCAACTTCAGGTGCAGGCATTGAGGGAACTCAACTCCTGTGCATTTCCTCCCTGTGTCTGCCAGTGGCTCAGCCAATGCCAAGGCTTCTTCCTGGGCTATACGGAGACACAGAACCCTCCCAGGGAGCAATTGTTTCCCTCTGGTGTGCACCAGATGTTACGTCCAGAATACAGCTGTCCTTTCCTGAGGTGTGCCTTGAACAGGAGAGCCCTCCCTTCCCCCATGGTCCCTGCACTCATCCTCTTCCCTGGATGACACTGATCCCCCTACCCACATCAGCCTTCACAGCCATAAGTCACGGGGCACCCCTGTCCTCTTCCACAGCCAAGACAGGGTGAGCCCGGGCCAGGTGCCCGTGGGCACTCACCTCATTGGCACTGCTGGCATGGCCACCCCCACGGCCCTTGCTGCATCCCCTGTCCTGGGACACCCGGCATCCACATGCTGTGGCTCTGCCAAAGAAAGGGCCTGGTGTCATCCCGCGGCTGGGATCTTGCGTTCGGGGCAGCAGTCCTTCTGCCACTGCTGCAGGAGCTTCCCCAGGGACAGGAGTGTTCTCCAGGGGCAGTGGCGCCCCGGGCAGGAGGGAGCAGCCCCGGGCAGGAGGGAGCAGCCCCGGGCAGGAGCATCCCTCGGATGGGAGTCTCCCCGGGGCAGGTGCATCACCAGGCAGGAGCATCCCCAGGGCAGGAGCATCCCTGGGCGGGAGGGAGCGTCCCAGGGCAGAAGCATCCCTCGGATGGGAGTCTCCCTGGGGGCAGGTGCATTCCCGGGCAGGAGCATCCCCGGCGCAGGAGCATCCCTGGGCGGGAGGGAGCGTCCCAGGGCAGGAGCATCCCCCGGTCTGGAGCATCCCCGGGGCAGGAGCATGCCCGGGCCCCGGGCAGGTGCGTTCCCGGGTCCGGGGCTGTGCCGCGGCGCGCTCCGCCCGCCCGCGCGGTGCCGGTCGGTGCCGTATGGGAGGAGCCACCGGGCACCG
>VWZG01013026.1:339-76905 GCA_013396735.1 Grallaria varia | reverse complement strand
GGGGCCGGAGGGATGCGGGTCTCGCTGAGGCCGGAGGGATGCGGGTCTCGCTGGGGCCGGAGGGATGCGGGACTCGCTGGAGCCGGAGGGATGCGGGTCTCGGTGGGGCGGGAGGGATGCGGGTCTCGCTGGAGCCAGAGGGATGCGGGTCTCGGTGGGGCGGGAGGGATGCCGGTCTCGCTGGAGCCAGAGGGATGCGGGTCTCGCTGGAGCCAGAGGGATGCGGGCGGTGGCCGCGGTTCGAGATGGGTTTCCTCAGCCTCTGCGGGCGGTCGCGGTGCCGCAGGTGGCTGGAGCCGCGCTGTGAGGTGCGGGAATACGGCAAAGGCTGGTGCAGGTCTCGTCACCGAATGGAACAGCTGTCTCGGGGCTATTTTCCCTACCAAGCCGCTGCGGGAAGGAATGCGAATCCTGACTGGTGCGTTGCAGAGGCGAGGAGATGCCAAGGCTGTTGGACATGGATAATGTCACAGCCCCGGTGAGGCTCATGGTGGAAAGTGGCTTCCTATAATGGCTCGGGAGTGGAGGAGACGGTGTGGCCATGTTCGGTTCAGGCATCCGAACGTGAGCTCAGCCTGCACATGACGCCGCAGCCGCCACAAAGGCAGCTCCACCAGCAGCGAGGGGTGAAGGAGGGATGGGGACAGAGCTGCAGCCGCCTCTGCTGTCCTCCCTGGCAGCCGAAGAGCTGTCGACTTCATATCAGCTCTGTCACAACCTCCCTTTGCTCCCTCGCTTCGGGAGGAAACTGCAGCTCCTGTAAAGCCAGACCGAACCCCCCATCCCTCTGGTAGTGCTGATCCCTTCAATGGGGCTTCAAAAACCAGACCCCATACCGCAGTCTGAGCAGACTTATTCATAGCTTCATTAGTAGCCAAAGAGGCTTTCCCTTACTGTGTCCTTCTCCTGAGGCTTAGAGGAAGCCAACATACGACCAGACTTTGGGCATTTTATGTCTTCAGCACATGGCTAGAGGAGGGTTTGTCTAGTAGGAAACCTTTGGCTTGATATAGTAATGGAAATCCTTGGATACCTGGTGAGCCACAGAAAATGATCATTTGGTTTGGTTGTGTGTAGCTGGAATGTGAGTGCTTGGCATGACAGCCCCCATAGTCAGGGGACGTGATGCCCTGAGGCATCTGTGGCTCTGCTGCTCTCCTTGAGTGTCTCACACCGTGAGGCCAGGGTGGTGAGTGGACCGCTGTGGGGCTGTGATGGACCTGTGGAGACCATGCCTGTGGAGGCTGGAAGGACACTTCTGCGGGGAGGGATGCTGTGAGCCGGTGCTTACAGGAGGGTGGTGTGGCCAGGATGCAATTGAGCCCCTGTACCTCCTGGTCATCTGGTTTGCCATCACCATGTGCTGTGTGCCACGGAAGGATGAATTTGCCATTGCTGCATTCTAAAAGGCAGCAGCAAATAAGAAATGGGGCTGTAGATGCCTGGTTGTGACATGCTGAGAACTCGGGTTGCCTGGTTAGGAAGGATGGAGGGTCGACATGAGCCAGCAGTGATTCTGTGACACGAGGAGGTCTGAGGATTTTCCAACCCAAGGTTTCAGTGATGAGATCCAGTGTGTCTGGTAATCTGTGGCTGTATGCTGGCATTTTCAGAAGGGCCTTGTGTGTCGTACTGGTGAACTATAGCAACCCTCTCAGTAGAAACAAAACAGCCAGAGGCGTTTGTGCGGTAGGTGTCCGACTCGGCTGGGGTGGTCCCTGTTGTGGTGGTGGGGCAAGGGAAAGCACGGGAGGGATTTAATGGCTGTGTATCTGCTCAGAATTTCTCTTCACGTGCTGTGTAGGACTCCTGACTCTCCATGCAGTGGTTCTGCTACAGGGAGGCTGACTGCACTTTGGAATGGTAGACCTTGCTAGTGGGTAAAAATGTCGATAATTGTTTTATTTTTTTCTACATGTGAAAGCAGCATATGCTTAAAACGCTGTGGCGGGTAACCAGTCTTCTGGTTAAAAAAAGGAAAAAAATCCTTCCAAATGCTGTGCAGCAGGTGCAGACTTGCTTTGGAAATGAAGGTGTCTCTGGTGTGTCAGCTGAGAGAACAAGCTGGGTTATGTAATTTGGTTTAGTGAAGTGTTGTTGTCACTTAAATAGGTCTTGTATTTTCATGCAAATGTGGGGTGAGGATGGTATTTCACAAGTGCACACTTGAATGCCTCATTCTTGTGCGGCTCTGAGTGTTGCTGAGAAGGAACTTGGCCCTTGTGCTAATTTGACTCGGGCCGCCAGGGAGTGTGGAGGTGCTGATGAGCAGAGCATGTCCCCGGCCATGTCACGGGGTTCACCGGGTGCGGGGAGCGGAGCGAGTGGGTTCCAGGGCGATGCCAGCTTAGATCTCAGAGCACTGCCCCAGAACAGCAGATGTCATGTGAAAAATGTCCAGAAAATATGCTTGGTTTGTTCTGCTGCATAAATCCATCTTCACTGGCAATTCTGCTGAGTGCCCAGCCAAAAGTAGGACAAATTGAGACATTTGAATACAAACAACCATTGGAGCAGCTTCCAGTTTTACACGTGCTTGTTGGAGATGTAGAAAGGCCCTTTGTGGTCCCCTGCCCCTGAGCTGGCCTATTTCAGCAGCTGGATCCAAACCCCCTGTCTCCTGCAGGCTTCGGGCTGTGGGTGTCACCTTTTTTGTGGAGCAGTGCTGCCCATCTGGCATGTCTCTGAGTTCTTGCTGTGGCTGACAGTTGGGTAAATGCCTCCCAATGAGAGAGGAATGGGAGGAATGGCGTGAACGCCCCTTTCCATGAGCCTTGCCTGGTTGTGGAACTCAGCCTGTGTGCTCAGCGGGTTCAGGTGGGACCAGAGCTCAGTCATGGCTCAGCCTAGTGGGTCAACAGCTCATGGTGTTGTTCCGTGTCTGTGCACACCTGCCCTGTTGCAGGTGTGCTCTGATGGAGGAGGGATGCTGAGCACCAAGCTGGCCTGGGGGCCGTGGGTCCCTCCTGGGGTGGGGGTCTCTGGTGGCAGGGCTGCGTGGGCCAAGGCCAGACTGGCACTGTCTGTCCTGTCCCCCACGTGCGAGTGCAGCCGAGACCACAGCCCTGCGTGTCTCCCCTTGGGCACCTGGCAGCTGGGACAGGATTCCCCTCTCCAGCTCTGTCCCTGCCCTGTCCTGATGCTACCAGATGTCCTGGGCTCCCTGCGGAGACCTCGCAGGCCTTGACGCCACAATGGCCATGGCGGAGTCACCCTTTCATATGGAGACATGGAGACATGGAGACATATCCATTCTTGATGGTGTGATGCAACAAACAGGAACCTTCCAGGGTGTAATGAGTGCCCTGCACTCCCCACACCAGAGACCTGCTCTGGGAAGGCACCAGGGGGAGTCTTTGGGTGGGATGTGCACTCTGGGATCTGAATTTTGGGGTGTGTGCTTCGGCTGTTAACATGGTGTCAATGCCTCAGGCGTGGCAATGGCTGTGGGTGACACAGGTGTGATACAGCCCTGGCACCCACCATTCCCATCATGGCACTGGGAGGAGGAGTGGTGGCCCCACCTGGGCTGCATGGGAAGGTGGCCATGACCAGGCGATTGTGCTGTTGGAGGAGGACCTTTGGGAGTATCCATGTCCCACAGCCATAGTGTGGGGCCGCTCTGGGGTCGGCTGAGTCCCAGGGCCATTCTGCCCAACACCAGAGGGACATCCCTGATCACTGATGGCTCTGTCAAGGGACCTTCTCTGTGGGCATGGGGCTGACTCTGCTGGGGCTGTGTGGCCTCAGGGATGTGCCATGCCCTCTGGACGGGCTGCAGACACTCTTGGCCACCATGTGGCTGCTCCCTGCACGCTTTCCCCAGGCAATGGCTGATGCCCCCGTAATTTTTAATCTCCTGGGGAAGTGTTTCCCAAAATGAATAGGTTTTGCCCTTGAGAAATCTACCACTAAGCCTTCATTTCCTTTTGCTGGTTTAATCTTGTTACTCCCTCTGTAACCCCCCTGCCTCTCTGTCACTCCCTGTATCCCTGCCCTGCCATCATGCTGCAGGACGGGGCCCTGACGCCAGTGCCCCTCTGCTCCCATGTCAGGGCAGTTTGCCCCGAGCTCTCTGTGGTACAGTGGTGGCTTTTTGAAAACGCTGTGTGTAGTCCCCAGGAGAGCACCAAGTGAGGCGTTTCCCAGTGCTGGGTTAGGGTGAGAGCTGTTGGGTATTTCTGTTGTTGCCAACGATGTGAGTTGCTGTTTGGAGATCATCTGGATTGAGATTTAATTAATCCAGGAACCTCCATGAAGTTGTTTTATCAGATAAGTACTTTGATTACGAAACACAATCCTCTCCTTTCTGCTTTTTATTTATACACATGTGCTGTATTTAGACCTCCCTTCCCCTCCCTGAGCCTGTGCTCCCCCCGGGTGGGAAGGACCCACGGCCATGTCTCCTTCTGCCTAATCCAGGATCGCTGCAGGAGCACAGAGTAACTCAGCTGTTTGCAGTGCACTGCATCAAAGCCGATTTGGGGATAGTTTAATCCACAGATTAATGGGAGAATAGATGTGCCTGGGGAATCTGTAATCTAGGGATTACTGAGAGGACTGGGAGCAGGTAGTAATGGGACCAACCCACCACAGATGGGCTGTGAGGAGGATGCCTAGTCATTGGTGATGGCATCTGGGGGGCTTGCATCCACCTCCCTCTCCTCATCAGTGTGTGAGGACCAAGCTGGGAGCTGCTCTGACTGTAGAGAAAGCCGGGTCACTCTGAGCAGGCACCCCCAGCAATGTGGAGTAGTCTGGCCTTACAACCCAGTGTTGCCCCAGTCCCTGTTGCCGTGGGGGCGCCCTGCTCTGGGGACCAGCTGCAGAGGTCAGAACCCAACACTGGTTTTCCCCTCAAGCTCAGGACCTTGGGGCATGATGTGGGTGCTCGTGTGGCAATCCTCGAGGTGCCAACGAGGACATCCCCGTCTTCAGGTTTCCAATTGGAATCGTGGGACTTGGTGAAGTTGTCAAGGTTTACTAAATTCAGAGATACCACCTCTGGCTCAGGAGCCCCCAGAACTGAACGTTGCAGAGGGTGGCAGAATATCAGTGGAAATGTTGCGTGGTTGCCCTGTTCGTGTGCATTGCCTGTTGTCCATTGCAGACAGGAGGCTGGACTGGATGTGCTCCTGATCTGACCCAGCAGGTCCTTGCTCCTGGGCAAGGTTCTTGTGGCTGCTTGTGTGAACAGGACTTGGCAGGGCTCTCTCAAACCCCTGACACCTCCTCCCCAAAGTGCTGGTGAGATCTGGTGCCTGGAAGGTCAGTAGGCGGCAGGGCTTAATGGCGTGGCAGACCAGGTAATCATCAGCTTCCCTAACTCTGGGAGCTGGGGCAGAGGTACAACCCTGCCAGCAGGTTTAGAATCACAGAAGCATCATTAAGGTTGGAAGAGACCTCCAAGATCACTAAGCAGTCTTGCTTGGTGGTGTTTGGCTGGGGGAATGCATGCTTGTGGAAGAAGTCCTTGGAGAATGTCAGTGCCGGCCGCTGGGTCGCTGGAGACGCTGCAGGTGTGGGCTGCCGTCACCTCGGGGAAGGTGCGCTGGGGGCTGGCGCGGAGGCGAGACCCGCAGAGGCGGCACACGCGGCGGGGCCGAGGCGTGTTGGCCGGGCAGGATGCTGATCAGGCAGGTTAAAAATAGCGGCCGCTGCCTCCCTGCTCCTCCCCGTGCCGGCTGTGCGGCTGCGGCCCGGAGCTGGCAGCGCTGATGTGCTGAGCGGGCACAAAGCCCCAGCTGCGCCCGCGGCCGCCTCGGGGCTCGGGCACCGCGGGCAGGGCTGTGTGCGAGCCCACCGGCGGCAGGGCTGTGTGCGAGCCCACCGGGGGCAGGGCTGTGTGCGAGCCCACCGGGGCCGGACACCGCGGGCAGGGCTGTGTGCGAGCCCACCGGGGGCAGGGCTGTGTGCGAGCCCACCGGGACTGGGGCACCGCGGGCAGGGCTGTGTGCGAGCCCACCGGCGGCAGGGCTGTGTGCGAGCCCACCGGGGGCAGGGCTGTGTGCGAGCCCACCGGGGCCGGACACCGCGGGCAGGGCTGTGTGCGAGCCCACCGGGGGCAGGGCTGTGTGCGAGCCCACCGGGACTGGGGCACCGCGGGCAGGGCTGTGTGCGAGCCCACCGGGGGCAGAGCTGTGTGCGAGCCCAACGGTGTCTGGCACCGCGGGCAGGGCTGTGTGTGAGCCCACCGGGACTGGGGCACCGCGGGCAGGGCTGTGTGCGAGCCCACCGGGACTGGGGCACCGCGGGCAGGGCTGTGTGCGAGCCCACCGCGGGCAGGGCTGTGTGCGAGCCCACCGGGACTGGGGCACCGCGGGCAGGGCTGTGTGCGAGCCCACCGCGGGCAGGGCTGTGTGCGAGCCCACCGGGACTGGGGCACCGCGGGCAGGGCTGTGTGCGAGCCCACCGCGGGCAGGGCTGTGTGCGAGCCCACCGGGACTGGGGCACCGCGGGCAGGGCTGTGTGCGAGCCCACCGCGGGCAGGGCTGTGTGCGAGCCCACCGGGACTGGGGCACCGCGGGCAGGGCTGTGTGCGAGCCCACCGCGGGCAGGGCTGTGTGCGAGCCCACCGGGACTGGGGCACCGCGGGCAGGGCTGTGTGCGAGCCCACCGCGGGCAGGGCTGTGTGCGAGCCCACCGGGACTGGGGCACCGCGGGCAGGGCTGTGTGCGAGCCCACCGCGGGCAGGGCTGTGTGCGAGCCCACCGGGGCCGGACACCGCGGGCAGGGCTGTGTGCGAGCCCACCGGGGCCGGCCACCGCGGGCAGGGCTGTGTGCGAGCCCACCGGGACTGGGGCACCGCGGGCAGGGCTGTGTGCGAGCCCACCGCGGGCAGGGCTGTGCGCGAGCCCACCGGGACGGGGGCACTGCAGGCAGGGCTGTGTGCGAGCCCACCGCGGGCAGGGCTGTGTGCGAGCCCACCGGGGCCGGACACCGCGGGCAGGGCTGTGTGCGAGCCCACCCACCGGGAGAGCCCGGGCAGGGCTGCATGGGCACACACTGTGGGTCTGGGCATAGCAGGGAGAGCCCGGGCAGTGCTGCGTGGGCACACACCCAGGGTCCGGGCAGCCAGCATTGGTGGAGCTGGTACATGGCCAGTCTGCCTGGAGCTGATGGGTAAACACTTCAAAAGACCCTCGGACTTCTCATCCCAGCATCCCTGCCATGACTCCTGGACACCCAGCAGCCCTGGGCAGTGGCACCTGAGCTCCTTGCGGCCCTCCCAAAGTGTTCATGAGTTGGGAAAGCCATAACTGCCCTGCCCTGGAGTGGTGGAGGATTGGGGCAGAGTGAACTCTGGACTGGCCTGGTAAAGGGTGAGATGCCACAAAGGCCACCTGCCCCAACGCCTGGGCACTGGAAGGCAGGTGTGTGGACCCTGGTGAGTTGTTCGGATGCCATCAGGAACACCGTCCCCAGCTCGCCTCTCTGCCATGCTCCCCAGTAAAGGCATGATTGAGCTGCTGGAGTCAATGTCTCCACTCAGGGCAATTCCAGCACTGGTTATTGTTTTCTCCTGATGCATTATGAACCTGATTTCTTGAGGGGAAATGGTTGCCCTGTGGTGCCCAGCAGGTCCCGGGACAAGACAGCATTGCCCTCCCTGGCCCAGCAGGTCCTGGCGTGGGACAGATTGGCTGCTCGGTTTATGTGGGATTTCTATTGTGTTGGTTGTCAGCCTTTAGCTGTTTAAGCCTCCTGCAGCGAAGCCCTCACCACATCTCCAGCTCACTGTTTCAGGCTCAGCTTACAGAGGGTGCTGTGGCACCCTGAGGTGTGATGTGTACCTTGGCAAGGAGCTAAAATGCCAGACAGGTCAGGAGCTCTGTGTGGTGTCCCCGCGAGGGGCTGCAGGAGCCTGAGCAGTGGGCCTGGGGGAGTGCAGAGTCCTTTCCAGGCGGCTGAGTATCCAGAAGGATCCTGCCTCTGTGGCAGTGCTGTTTGTCTGCATTGCACAGAACTGTTCTGCAGCCTTTTTGTTTCCTTTAAAGCCTGTTTCCTCGCTCACTTGGGTGCCACGAGTCAGCTGTTCGGCCACGCGCGTGCACCGTCTCTCCTACTGTTGCACTAAGGCAGGTCCTGGGAGTGGGAAGGTAACCGGAATAGACACCAGAAACCAAAATAGCCGATTAATCTCCCATTTCGATCTGCTCTGTCCTGCATTTCAACCAGTTCCCTGGTGCGGTCATAAAACACAACCATTATCTCAGCTTCCCCAGTATGCAAACAAATTGCTGTGATTTTCCTACCCTTGGATCAGTCCGTATCCATATTCTCTGAACAACAATAAAACGTTAATGGAGATAAAGACTGTTATCTCCCTCATGTCTATTTTGTCATTGGAATAACAACTTTAAATGTTAAGAGTGCTGAGATTTATAATGCCAAGCCTGCTCAGCAAAAATAAATCATGTTCCATAGCGCACATTACCATTTATTGCTGCTGTATTATCTGAAGCCAAGAGTGGGTGTTAACCCTGTGATAACATCCTCAAAGGGGATTTTAAGTAATTTTGTAGTTTAATTTAAAAATTCTGTTGGCTGCCTGGTTTCATCTGCAACTCATTTTAGTGCAGGGGTATCAAAGTGGAACCTCTCCAAATGCTGATAACGAGCTCCCCAAGAAGTGCAGCAGCAGGAGAAGCCCTGGATCCCGAAACAGCCGCTGTTTCAGCCATGGCTGAACCCAGCCCCCCAGGTGGGGCTCCCCAAATGTGCTCCCTTCCAAGGTTTTGTAGACTTTGGAAGACCACTGGGAGTTTTTAAGCTTCATTTTGGTGTTTTCACTCTTGATACCTAAGTCCTCAGTGACATACATATTGATAGCAAGAGAGATGTGCCATAGGTGTGATTTGACGTGTAACCTGAGATGGTGTGGCTCCAGTCAGTGTCCTTGGGGCCCTGCCCTGCCCTTGCCCTGCCCTGGCGCTCTGACCCCTGTCAGGGATGGAGCCATGCCATGCTACATCAGTGCACGGTGACAGCCAGCTCCAAAGCGGTGTTCCCTGCCCTGTGCCAGGTGCTCTGGGTGTCCCCTGGTTGGCCCCAGCTGTGCTGCGGTGGCGCTGCTGCTCCTGCATGCCTTGGCAGGGCTGGTGGCCGTGCTGGGGCCCCTGCCCGTGTGCTGCTGTGTCACCAGGCAGCCCTGAAATGAGCAGGACAGCCTTGGTGCTGAGTTACCCACCATTGTCTTGCATTCCCTCTCTGTGAGAAAAGGAGAAGCAACTGGACACCGATGAGCAGCAGCAGCTTCTCTGAGAAGTGTAGGCATTGACCAAATACCATGTGCCAGCACCTCATGACCCCATCCCGTGCCTGCCTTGGAGCAGCTGCAGTTGGTGTGTGGGGGTGAGGGATCACTTCTCTTGCAGGCTGAGTCAATTTTACTGATCAAAAAGGGGAGGAGGTCAGGGAGTGCAGGGACACCAGCCCTTGCACTTTGTGCTGTTTTCGGCACGCACTGATGGGTCTGTCTCACCGCAGAGCTCAGACTGATGGTGCCAGGTGCCAACCAGCGTTGTGGGGGGCTGTAGCTTGTTTAACACCTGGCTCCTACCCATTAAACTCGCTCAGATGCAGTGTGCAACACCAAGTGTTTGTCCTTGGGGGTTCGTGGTGCAGCTCCTGCATGAACCTGCTGCTGGCAGGTCTCACGTGTGGTGTTCCAGGGACACAGGAGCCCTGTGGAAGGTGCTTGGAGAGCCACAGGTGTGCAGGTGAGAGGCTGTTCAGCCAGCATGAAGCCTGTAAGAGAACAAGTTTTGCTTGTAGCTGCCTGAGATGCTGTCCTGAACGTGGGGTGCATGGTATTGCCCCTCGAGGCAGGTGGAGGACCCCCAGTGAAAGCTCACCCACCTATACCTGTCTCCAGACAGGGCACATACCTGCTGCTCCCAGTCTCACTGGAAACCTCTGTAATGGTTGGTGGGAATCATTGCACTTGCTGTTTTGGAGCAGGAAGTGGGGTCTGCTGCTGGAGGTTAGAGGTCAGCAGAGGTAGAGGTTGCTCCAACCTCAGCTGGCAAGCTGTCCATGGAAACACGTGTCTCTGTGGGATCAGGAGAATGGAAGAGAGAGAATTAGAGAGGCTGTTTTAGAGAGCCCTCCCTCACAATCCCTAAGTAAACTTGGCCTTAGTTGCAGCAGGCTGACAGACCCTTAATTATAACAACAGCATGAGCAGCGTTGCTTTGTAACTGGTTCCCTACTGAAAATTTCTGGCGAGCGGGAGTGGTGTGCCAGATGTCTGCTTGTGATTGCCTCTGCTTGGGAAGATCCGTCCGGGTAATGCTCTCAGCTGGAGGATAAAAGTCGTGCAGGGATCCAGGGGTGCTCGGGTTGTTTGCCTGATTTCTTGGCAGAAGCCAGAGTCCCATTGGAATCTCCCCAAGAGTCTCTGCAGCAGTTTCCTTCCACAGAGGTGCTCTGTTAGAAGGCCACCTGCAGCTCCCCCAGCAGTGGCAAACTGCTGAGTTTTGGCTGACTTTTGGCCATAGTGTCCCTCTATCCTGATCAGGTGGAGGCTCTGGTCTAGGGGTTTGTGCAGCGACCAAACCCAGCATGATTTCTGTCTCCAGAGCGTGGCTGGAGTCCTGCTGCCATAGGGCCCTGCCTGCCCCCAGTGATGGCTGTGAGCCCCAGGAGCTTTGCTGGGGCTTTGCTGAGCTGTGCTTCCGCTGTGCTCCTTTTGTAATAGAAAACAGCCCAGGGGCTGGGCGGGAGGGTCAGAGCTGGAGACACAGTCGCTGTGAGGAGCCTCTGGACTATTGCTAGCAAGTGTGTTGTGATGATGGAGAAAATCCAAAGCTGGTGGGCTGTCACTGCCAGCACCCTTGGAGGTATCTGGTGGAAGCCCTTGTGCCCCTGTACAGCTTGGTCTGAGTTTCCCTGCAGTAGTGTGTTGGCTGTGGATCCTGTTTCATACTGTGGTTTGGCACCTTGATGTGAAGTTTTCATTAGGAGACCTGCAAAGTGCAGCAGTGAGGTGTTACTGATGGAGCATCTCCAGCTATGACAGGGTATTCAGCTTTTTTCAGCAATGGGAGTAAAGCAGCAGCATCCTTTATTAGTCATTGAGCATAAAAACAAAGCCAGAGGTCAGTACCTGTGGCAGTGACTGGTCGAGTTCACGCAAGGTTGTGTTTGTGATGCTGTGCAGAGATCACCTTGGAGCTGGAGATGTTTCTGGTGTCAGTGCAGCCATATCTCCTTCTCCTGTGGGTCTGGAGATGGTCAGAGCTCTCCATTGTTGTGATGCCCATCAGTGGCAGTAGTCTCTGCTGCCAGGCTGGTTCAGAGATCAGCCCCAGTCAGGTGCTCAGGAATCCACATCTGGCTGTAGCACTGATGGGAGAGTAGTTCTCAGCCAGCACTCCTTCACTAGCAAGTCTCAAAGCACTTCATAAATGGGATGGGGCTTCTTGCTCCTATTTTACAGATGTATTTGCTGATTCTTGCCTGTTAGTGCACTGCCAGGCTGGGCAGGGATCTTTCTTTGAAGCTGGAGCTGAAGTCTGCAGTGTTACCTCGTCTTCACAGCGCTCTGGGGAGGACACTGAAGTCTTGTCATATTTGGACATTTGATCTAATGTAAGAACTTTCTAATTAGGATGTTTATGAGTTAATCACATGTGACACTTGGTTTGCTCCCTGCTGCAAGCCTGAGATGTGTGTGAGGATGTGGGGAAGTGGATCATCCTTTTTTTGGCTTTGTGTCACCCTAATGCATTATCTCCATCTGGTTGTCTCCTCCCCCCGCGTGTCCCTCAGCTGGAAGTAAGTGTGTACCAGTGGCTATTAATAGCTGAATCCTGCAACAGTCTGCTCTTGCAGATGGGATTCTCAGCTTCTGAAGCCTAAAACTCATTACAAATAAAGCAATACACTGTGTAGTCCTTAATACAATTAGTCTTGCTCTAAGTTAGGCTCTCGGGACCAAATGCCACACTCGGTTTTCCATGTGAGGATTGCCTGGGAGTGTCCTGATCTGTAGATCCCAGCCAGCACGTCTCCTCATCACTCATGTTACTGATTATGGATGCAGTTGTGGTGCTTTATCTGTTAAATACAGGTGTGCAATCCCATCTCTGGCTGTGTGGTCCCAGTGTCCTGTGTGATGTACAGCACCAGAAGAGGAGGATTGTGGCTCTACATTTGTCTGTGTTGCAGGAGGATGTTGGCTGTTGAGAGCTTTGACTTGTCACCTTGTTCTACTATCTCCTTGAACAGCCAAAACCAGCCAGAGGGCAAGGTACCCTCTTGGCATGGGGGTTCTCTGTCTGGCAGACAGAGTCCATCTGCCCCTTTCTGATGGGGTGTTCTACCTGTGGGAGGAGGCACTGGCTCTGCTTTGTGGTGTATTGTCCCATGGGGATGGTGCAGCAAGGCTGAGGAATATGTGGGTTTCACTTTGCTGGTTGGGAATGATCATCTGACTTGAGGCAGGAGCCATGCCCTGGTTTGAGGTACTTCCATCCAGCCAAATTCCTGCCTTGGGGGGCACTTTGTTCTTGATCTCCTGAGAGCTGCTGCCTCACCAAGCCTCTTTCTTTCCCCTGCAATCTGTTTCTGACAATGTGTGAAGTTATTGACGAGGTGATGAAATCAGTGGACTAGGGGTTGCCAGAAAATGCTTTTTTTCCTCTGCATGTGCAATCAAATGAAACCCCCCTGCTGTAAAACCCGTGTGCCGGACTGCTGGGTTGGTGGTCTCGTGGCCCGTGGGTTCAGTGGTACCTTCTCAGTGCACATGCGGGCCTGGGAAGAGATGCGGGTGGTAATTAGGAGTAGAAGAATACCCCACGCTATCATCCGTGCGAGTTGTGCCCCGCTGGGTGCAGGGCACGCTCAGCAGTGTGCTCCCACCATCCTCGGCTGCCCCCCGTGTGAGCGCGCTAACAGGCAGCCTGGCTGGCTGGTGGGATTTAGCCTTTGTTACATCCTTGGCAGTGCTATTTGGAGGCTGGGAGGGTATTTTAGGTATATTTAATCACAGTTTTTTCTTGCTTTGTGAATAGCTGCTGGTACAGTTATTAACCTGTAGTGAAAAGCTTTGCAGCAGATGGGAAGTGTTCAAGGCATTCCTTTGTCCCATCCTCCTCCAAAAGACAGGGAAAACAATACATTTATTGACAAGCACAGTTTTCTGGCTAGCAGGGTTTGCAAGCAGTTTACTGTGTGTGTTTCTTTTACTTTCCAGAAGCCATTGATTTTTGCAGTGTTGCAATTAGAAAACAAGAAGCCTATAAACCAATGTGTTCCTGTGTTTTAAAATGGAGTTTCAGTCTCCTGCTGTCTTTTTATTGGTTTCCCCCTTCCCAGCCCTGCTGAATGTTGCTTGAGTCAGCATGTTGTAATTGGCCTGTGGAGATCCAGGTCTGGCTGGTGTCGCTTAAAACCCAAATGGCTTTGCTACAATTCCACTGTTCCTGGTCTTCCCATGCAGGAGCAAAGGCGCCCATTCCTGCGCAGCTCCTGCCATGGCTGCATTGACTGGGAGCACTCGGCTAATCGCTTCCTGTAATTAAATTCTTCACTAGGAATAAAGTTAATCTTCTCAGAGCATATAAAACCTGACCCGCAGCCTGAGCAGGCAGAGACACTGTTGTTTATAGACACCCTTATCCAAGTGTAAAGGCCCCGTTCCCAAAGCAGAAGCAATTAGAATAATTAAATATTCCTTGTCCTGAGCTAAGGATATATAATAATAAACTGTAAGTGAAACAACAGCTTTCTGCTGAAGGTCTCATAGATTTTCGAGGTTGGAAGGGACTGTTTCACCCGTTCCCCACTGCTCTGCTCGTGCCCTGTCCATCTGATGGGGTCACCAGCTCTGCCTGTCAGGGTGATGGAATTTGACTGGAGTTTTTTTTGGGTTTTAAACTATTTTTGATTTGTATTTTCTCAGTCTGATGGTGCTCAATAAGTTTGGCAGAGAGAAATGGAGGAGACTTTCCCCAACTCTTTTTCTCTGTGTTTGCATAAACACATTAATAAACTAATTGCCCAAATCCTTGCTGGCTGGCGGAAGCATTAAGCTTGCTATGGGCAGCTGCGTTGAACCATATGGTTTGGTCCCAAGGCTTCTTTGGGTTTTTAGAAGAGTTTCAAAAAGTGCCTATTTGCATCATCTTGGAAACATTGACATTCCAAGCACAAATAATTTTGCATAATTTATTACTCTTGCTGTAGCTTTACTCATACTCCGAAGTTCAACTTCAAAGTACTGCATCATCACTACTCGTTATTTATGTGCAGCAAAACAAAACAACATGAAGTGCCATCCAGGCATTGCTGCATTTCACTGGATGAAGAAACTCAGAGTTCTTCCACAGTCATAGTATTTCATGTTCATTTTTTGAAATCCAAAGTCAGAATGAAGATAACCTTTCCAGCAACCTTTCCTGGAACTCAGACTGATCAAAATCAAGTGCTTATGGAGAGAAAATGTGTGGTACCTGGAGGATGCCAGGTACTTGCCATCAGCTGTTTAATTTGGACAATTACAGTCCATTTGTCAGTTCCACTTTTATTCAGAGAGCCACTTGCCAGTTCACACACACTGTTCCAGTGCGACATTTCATCAGCAAACAGTGTCAGGGGTGTTGGATATGACAGTGCTGTTATTGCTTCCCCCGGTTTATTTTCCAATACCCATTATCTTCACAGCAAATATGATATCTAAAATCAGAAATGTGGGTGAAATGTGAATGCCCCAGTGAGCCGAGTGCCAGGGAAAACCTGAAAACAGGCCTTTGCCCAGCCTGCTTCTCTGTGAAACCAAAACCTGGTGTGCCAGTTGTTGGGTTCCTCCACCATGATCTGAGGATCCTGCCCCTGAGTTTTGTCCTGACTGATGGACTGTCGCAGAGAGCACTGGACATGTGCTCTCATGGTGTGCATCCCTCCCATCGTCGAGCGGGTGCTGAGGGTGGGTACCAGGAAGATGTCAGCCACTGCCTTGGATGAGGGCTGAATAAATCAGTGTGCATGGATCGTTGAGCCTCTTTGTTGTAAAACAAATGGCCTGTGGTCAGTTAATCATGTAAAGAAACATCTCCCAGACCTCATGGCATTATTCATAAGTACTAAATCCTCTTGCAGTTTCATAAATAGAACATCAGTTAAAATACGGGGAAATTACAGTCTGGAATGATGGTTAGAGATGTGACTTCCACAGGCTGTGGATGAAAAGGAATGAGTTGTTTGGGTTTTTTTGCAACCATCTGAACCGTCCCTCTGCCTCCAGCTCACAGGTCTCCTTGTGCTGGTCACTCATGCTTGCCATGCCTGCCCAGCCTTGCTGGGTGCTGTGGGGTCCCTGTGATGGGCAGTGTGTGCCCTGGGCTGCTCGTCCGGTGTGTCCTTGTCCATGGCTGTGGCCCCTCTGGTCCCCGGTGTCACAGCTGCAGGAGTGTGCTGCCTGGGGGCTGCTGGCCATCGCCGTATGAGCAAGGGCTGGCAGCAGCCTGGGGCCCTGGGCAGCCTGGCACATCTTGGCATTGCCCCTTCCATGCAAGGTAGCCGTCTTGGTACTGATGAATTGTCTTTGTTTCCTGCCCTCATTTCTCCCTGCTGGAAGGGGAATGAGCGTGCTGGAAGGTTGCCTGCGTGGATGGTAACTCCCAAAGTCTGTCCTCCCTCTGCTTCAGTGCCAGCCCCACTGCTCTGTGCTGAGCGCCAGGCAAGGGGGAGCGGTGGAAAGTCACACTGTGTTGTTTTCATCCAGATTTACCTAATTCTTTGTTAAATAGCTTAGTGGCAGCTCCCAGCCATGTGAAGCCAGGCGCTCTGGGCCACGTCCGGAGGGGCAGCTGCCTTCCTGTGGCAGCTTTTTGCTTGGCCTGCGGTCCCTGAACATCCGTTCCTTCTGCTGAGGGCCTGGAATTGATGTCACTTTTCCATCATGGTTTAAAACAAACCCCCTAACTGTGGTGTCCCAATTTACAGTTCGTGTTTCAAGAAAGTGGCTCTTATGTCTTGCCAGCCCTCAGCACGTTCACTTGTTAAATTATGCATATGCTAATGAAGTGTGAAAATCAGCCAAATAACAACTCTCTGTAATCGCTTAATGTCCCCAGAGTGTTGTGGCTTTTTTATTATTATTATTTTATGATTTGTGACCCATTCTGAGTTACGTTTCTGCAGGGCGTTCTTCCAACAACTGGGGTTAATTAGTATTTTCACTTTTTCTCCTTCTGAACGAAGCCCGAACGTGCTCACAGCCCACAGTGCAGTTTGTTTCCTGTTTTGAATTAAATAATACCCATATTTCCATCAAGAGTGGGAAGCAGCTTCCGAGCAGAAATGCTAAAATCCACACTCTTACCCATGGCATGCACCTGGGCATATGGCAGGGACCGTGTCCACATTGAGTGTCCTGTGGTTGCTCTTGCTGTGATGGTTGTTTTGGGGAAGTGACGCTGCTCCTTGTCCCCCCAGACAGTGTCCCCCATCCCCAGGATGAAGCACTGTCCCATTGTGGCAGTGTCAGCCAACTGATCTGCCCCAAGCATTGCTCTGGAAGATGGTTCCCCAGCACTCCTATCCCTGCCACCACGGAAGCCACAGAAACAATTCCAGCCGATGCTGGCTATACCTATGTCAGGAGGATGTTGCATGGATAGCACGTCACCTGTCCCTGGACCTGCTGCTCCTCCTGCCTGGCATGAGCTGGTGTCCCATGCTGTGTTTGGATGCTGCCTCATCCACCTGAGTGGGCGTGGGCGAGTGTTCATGGTTCACTGACCCCAGTGTCCCAAATCCCTCAGTGTTCCTGGGCACCACCAGACTTGCAGAGGCTTGACTAGCTTGGCAGCACCGCTTGGAGTCACCGGAGGTGGTGACGCTGCCGTGTTTGGGTGGGGAGTTCTGAACCTAAGCTGGATGTGACTCAGGCTTCGAGCAGGGCTTAGATCTGCTCTAAGGCCTCACTCAAACAATGTGATTCACTCCTTGGTGAACCTTGGAGGGCTGGAGCGTGAGAACGGGGAGCCCAGTGCCTTGTCCTCAGATAAGCATCACGCAGGCCACGGATGGCGTACAGCAGCAGCATTGCCTAACATCTGGTAGCATCTGGTAACCTGCTCTCTCATTGACAATATGAGGAGGAATGGAGATGAGGGACCCAGCTCTTACCTAATTTCTGGCAGGTGGTCTCTTAAGAGAATGTATTGTTTATCACTGTGACTTATTGTTGGATGTTCTATAGTATAGTTATGTCTGTTCGGTGTTGACCACGAGTGCTGCAAACACACTTGCTAACCCTTCTGCTGTTGCATCCAAGCCATTTTCACACTCACCCCACTCCCCTTGTGCCAGTAACAGGCTTGTGTTCAGGATCAGTGTTCCTGTGGTGCCACAACTTTCATCTGTGATATAAGTGGAGTCCCGCTCTTCACAACTAACCAGAGCTTTGTGCGAAGCACTGTCCTCTGCTGGCTTTGTCCCCTGCCCAACGTGCAGCCTCCTGGGAGCTGCTGTGCTCCAGGGCAGGAGCTGAGAGCCCCCAGTCCCCATGGACTCACGTGGTAAGGCCAGGCAGACAATCAGCTTAAGCAGAATCACTCATAGCCCATGGTGGCAGAGCCACAGATTCATAGCAGAATCACATGCCCTCAGTCAGACAGAACCTCAGTGACCTGAGCACTGGGTGTTTCACAGAGCACGTCACTGGGACTGTTGTGTTGCTCGTGGAGCTGCTGACAGAGCAGCCACCGTGTCTGGGCAAGCAACATGTCCCTGCTCCTGCCCAGCCTCTCGTGTGCAGGAGCACTTTCTGTACTTGTCTCTTCTTTTGCCACTAGTTCAGAATAGACTAATCAGTTTTCCATGCACTCTAATTGATGTTGGCGTGTTGCTGTGTTAACGATAAGACCTCACTGGGAGCAGCCAGGTTCAGCCCTGACTCCGGTCCCGGCATTGTGGTGGATGAACAATGTCAAGATTATCTCAGTCCAACAGTTTTGTCAAAAATATTTTGCACTGATCCTGCCTGAGGAAGCGGCATGTTTAGCTTCAGTGATACAGCCCCGACACCAGAAACAGAGCTCCCAGCAAAGACCTTTAATTCCCTGTCAGAATCAACTTCATTAAATCCCATCTGACTGGGAGAGGGCTTTCATTGGATCTAGGGCTTTCATTGGATCTAATGAATGTCCATGCTTCCATTTGGAAGCGTATTACATCTTGGAATTTATTCCCTGTAACAAGCGAAGGTTTTCTGCCTGTTTCCACTTAAGATAGATGTCTCTGTGAAATTTCTGATCGTTTTCAAACGGAAGTATTTGTTGTTTACACTTACAGTTGATAAACCAAGTGGTTTTCCCTCTGTTTTCCTTTCCAGCAGGAGGCAGGAATGCTGCCTCGCCCACACAGACCTTGGGCCTTCCCCAGGGACTTGTGGCATTCCACACCCCGGGCAGCCAACCCCCAAAGTTCAAAGACAGGCTCATTTATGGCTGCAATCTGCTCCTTCAGCTGCGGCACAAATCACTTTAAAGCAATTCATCTCAGTGGCTCAGGATGTCACTTAATGAACCCAACACTAAATTGAAAGAAAGAAAGTTTAATTAAAATACTACAAGGAAAATGTCTTGAGACAAACTCTTCCAGGGGCAGATTGTAAATGATGGCACAGACATCCGGCTTCCGTGGGAAGAACTGTGCGAGCAGGCAGAAGGTGTAGTTTGTGATGAGTTGTAGGGCGAGCAGACCAAATGGCTGTTGTGTCCTGGCCCCGTGCAGGAGCTCTGGGTCACCAGGAGGGGTTTGTGCCCCGGGGAGAAGCAGTGGGGCCATGCTGGGCAGCGGCGTTGAGCCACATGTGGTGGCAGAGCCCGACAGCAGCTGCCTGCTGCGGGTGTCACTGTGCCTTTGGCACCTCTGGGAATGGGGCACATCCTGGAGGGAGGACCTCGAGTGGCACTGGTTCCCGAAGGCACTGGGAGGGCAGTGGTGTGTGCTGACAGGCCACGCTGCCTCCCAGAGAGGAGATCTGTGGGTGGTGGGACTCAGCTGGGACAGAGGCAGGGGAGATGCTGCTGGTGGAGCGCTGTGGTGGCTGATGGCAGGTTGAAATGTCCCTTCTGCCCGGACACAGGTGCTGAGGGGTGTCACTGCCTGCCCCAGTCCCTTTGGTGCTGCCGTCCATCCTGATACAGCCCCAGATGTTGGATTAAGCCATTTTTAGCTGATTAAATTCAAATCCGTGCAACAAATGCCAGGGACTGTTTGCACGTAGCGTTCAGTGTGTTTGCTTTCCCCTAGAATGGGAATTGGGGCATTAAGCACATTCTTTCCAACACCACCACTCTGACAGCCAGGGCTTTGTGGGTGCAGAGGTAGATTATGGCAGAGAAGGGTCAGCTGCCCCATGCAGAAGGTGTTCAGATTCCATCAGCTGCATTCCCTGTTTGCCTCCTTTCGTTCCCCATGGTGTGCCAGGCCCATCCTGTCTCCCAGCTGACCCACTGGTGTTTCTCACAGCTGACCCGCCTGTGTTTCTGTCTTGGTGCCACCTCACTGGCTGACCCGGCTGACCCCATGGCCAGGTTTGCTGCAGGCACATGTTAGTGTGAGTCGCCACATGTGTGACATGTGTGGTGACCCTTACTCAGTGCTGGGGTCCTGTGAGAAGCTCCTGTCACGGTGGGTACGTGTTGTGCTGCCCACATTCAGCAGAGGGGCTTGTTCCAGGGGCACCAAACTGGAACAATGCAACAGAGAACGACATCAGAGCAAGATGGTAACAGAATTCGGTCATAAGCTGAAAACAGCTGCTCCACGTGAGAGCAAAGCTTGACACTTCCAAATTTTCCTCGCTTAGCTGACATTTGGGTACTTCTAATTAAAATTTTTAAACAGTCAATAGTTTTTGCTGATCAGCTAACAGATGGCTGCAGCAGGATGACCAGAAAGACAGACTGCATGGCACACGGAGTGTGTTGGAAGGCGTCCATCCATCCCGGTGTCTGCACACCGACCCTGCGACTGTACGAACAGTCTGATGGGGGGTGCACGGCTGAGGGTTTCCTGGGGTTGCAAGGCGACATCCCCAGGACACATTCTACGTGCTGAGGGTCAGAGCTGGTGCTGCAGTGGTCACCATGGTGTTACCTTTCGAGAAAAGCAGCCTTTGTGTTCCTGCTGGAGATAAAGATCTTGGAAATACAAAGAGCTCAGTGAGCTCCTGCTTCCTCTCAGCTCTTCAGGTTTCAGCAACCAGCGTCCCTGGAAATCACAGGTTTTTAGGAGGTATTTAGGAACCAAACCAGTTTTTGGGTTGCTTATGCCTTTGTGCCCACTGCATGAGAAATGCCCAGAGAGTCCTGGGCAGACCTGGTAGAGAGCCCAAGGTTTGTAGAAATCCTCGGTGTTCTTGAAGATATGGAAAAGGTGGAGGACTTGATTGATGCGCAGGTGCTTTTAACAGAATCTCATTTATTTTAAGGATATATTTTGCAGATGGACTTGGATTTTCCATTGCTGTTCCTAAGCCCAAATCAGCCATATTGAGGAGGTTGTGTCTGCTGTGCCGCTAAGCCTCTTGGCAAAGGGTTCCCAGTGTAAATCCTGCAGTGAGCCAAGGCACAGAGCCGTCGGATGAGTCGCCTGGGATGCTCCTGGCAGTGTGAGCCAGCTCTGCAGCACAGCACGGGCGAGCGTGGGGCTGTGGGAGGCACGGGCTGTGGGCAGCACTGGTGGGTGCGGGAGGGCAGGCTCTGCCAGCCCGAGTCTCTGCCCCAGCCCCATCCTCTGAGCCTCCGGCAGTGGGCACACCAGCGTGTCATGGAGGACTGCCGTGACGTGTGAGTGTGTGCATGCAAAGCAATAATGGAGAAAAGAACAGTAAAAAGAGAAAAAAATAATTCAACAGGCGATAGATTCCAGCAATTGCCCACTTCTCAACCTGTTTGCTTTGAAGTTGCTGTGCTCTGCAGAGTGTGGTTTGTGGTTACCTCAGGTGTGCATGCAGAGGGTCTGTCCTGCACAGCCTGGGCTGTCAATTGAGGCAGCCCTGGGGACCCTCTCCTGCCCCTCACAAAGCTGGGGCTGCGTTTGCTTTCCTCAAGTGCGTGATGCAGTGCAGCCTCCCCCGGCTCCTGCTGCCAGCACGGCTGCCCTGGGTCTCCTGGTGGCAGGGGCACCCTAAAGCAGCTGTTGGTCTTCCTCTCAAAGTGAGGGCTTTTTGCACTGGTAGAGAGATTCTCAGGTCCCATGCTAATTGTCTTGATTAACGTGCTGTTTTGCCATCACAGGTGTGATGTGTGACAGTCCTATAAGGTGTTCATAGCCTGACCCATTAAAAAGTGTCATTAATCCAAGAGCTAATGAGTTGTGCATCTTGATGGCAAAAGGAATTTTGTGTTGCACGTACAAACTCAGGACCACGAGGGCTGGTGGGCAGGGGCAGGCGCTGGGTTGGGTTGGGGGCCAGGGGCTGGGGCAGACCCTCCAAAGGCAGCTCTACCACTCTGCCCTGCTCCACTCGCCTCCACAGCTGGGCTAAGTTATGGTTCTGCCTGAAAGCCGCTCTTCGCTTCCCTCTCTGTTTTATTACTCTCCTCCTGTGGATGACCTGACCCATCGCATCCTGAGGCTGCGTGATCTCTGCTGGTGTGTTTGGCTCTGGGGAGAGCTCACCCCACTCCTCTCACAGCCCTGCCCTGCACACCATGAGAGCTGCTGCTCCCCCTGAGCCTCTGTGCCAAACCCTTCCATGATGTTATTCCCTCTTGAACTCTCCTTTCCAACAGTTCCAGTGAATTACACCTGGCCAGGATGGTGGAGAGGTGTAAATTCACATTCTTGCATGCTGGCACTCTGACATGGGTGCACTGGTGGGGGGGCTGCATCGGCACAGGGGGAGCTGCCAGATGGAAGTTTCTTTCGTCTGGGTCGGTAGCACAAAATTATTCTTTGCTGTAACAAGGGCAGAGAAATTTGGAATGTGCCAGTATTTTTAGAACTTCAGTCTAGAAGAGTTATTCCATTTTGGGGAAGAGGAGCAGCTGCTGCTGGGTCTGCAGCACCACATAGTCACGACGAGCAGCCATACCCAGAGCAGGCTCTGCAGCACGTCTGACCCTGCCCGAAGATGCTGGGAGGTCCCATCTGAGCCATGACTCCAGCCCAAGCCCGGCAGGAAACAAGACTCAGGATGGGCAGAGGGATGGGCCTGGGTTTCCCCTGGGGTTGCCACTGTTCAGGGATGATGTTCCTCCACAAATCCTGTCCTCCCTCCTTCACCACAGCCCAGGCCTGGCTGGGACGGAGGGGGCAGGCAGGTGCAGGTGCCATGCCATGCTATGCCATCTGTGCCATGCTGTGCCATCCTGTGCTGTTCCATGCTACACGTGCCATGCTGTGCCGTGCCATGCTATGCCACGCTGTTCTGTGCTTCACTTCGTGGTGTTGGTGAGCAATGGTGTTTCAGGGTGTTTTGCTGATGCCGTAAGATCCTTACTGGGCTTAATGCAGTGGAATTGATTTCTGTTTCCCAGGCTATCATTCACCTCAGCAGGGGAGAATCAATGCCGATCAATCACATGTGATTTTGCATGCGATTAGATCCCAGTTTAACCTCTGCTGTCCTCTGCCCTCCCACCTCACACCCCCCTGCCATGGGCCACACAGTTGGGGGGAGGATTGATGGCCCAGGCTCCCCACACGATGCTGCACATCACACCTTGCCCTGTTCTTGTGGGACTCGGGTGGCACTTCCCTGTCCCCTTCAGCTCGATAGATTTGCCCAGGCTTTCTTCTATTTTAGCCTATCATTCCTGTACCTGAGGGGGCCTGAAGTCCCCGTGTTTCGGTTCCTCACTGACACTTGTTCGTGGGCTGAGAGAAAAGCTGTGTTCAGGTCCTTGGAGCAGCCTTTGCTCTGCCTGCTGGGGTGGGCATGGGCGGTCCAGCCCTGCTGCAGCTGCCACCAGTGCTGGGGTAAATCTGACCTGACAGAAGGGAGAGCAGGACCTGGTTCCTTCAGGGTGCCTTGTGGTGTTCCAGCCTGAGCATTGGTATGTCCACAGCTCCCATTAAGGTGCATGTAAGGCTCTGCCATGGGCTCGAATTCCTCATTGCTGAGAGCATGTGCCTTTCCGAGGGAATGCCTGGCTTTTTTTTTTTTTTTTTTTAAGAGAGGCAGACAGAAAGGGAGACCAAAGAGATCTCTTTTAAACAGTGAGATACAGTCTCAGCATTTCCTGAGCAAGGTAAGAGCCAAGGTAAGGCTGTCATGGAGCATCAGACCCAGGAGCCCTTCTCAGGAGGCTGAGAATTGTACAGAGTTATTCAGTGGAAACTCAAAGGTTTGGGTGCTCCTTGAAACCCCTTCTGAACTTGGGGTCCACCGCCTGCCAAGGCACGGTGCGACGCAGAGCTGGTGGGGTGCAGAGGCAGTGGGATGCACTGAGCCCCCCACAGGGGATCTGTGGGTGGGCTTGTGCTCTGGCTCTTCCATTACCAGGCATTCCCCCCCAAGCCCCTTAATTTTTCATGAGCTCCTTGTGCTTTCTTCATCCGCCTGAGTGGTTTCAGATGTAGGTTTTGCTTTCCATTAACAGGACCTGTTGGTGTCCCACTTGCTTTCTCCCTGGTGGCTGGCAGCAGGCTGGGAGTGGATCATTGTGCCATGGCCTGGCCATGCTCTTGGTTGGGGGCCACATCCCTGTGCCCTCGGCAAACCCCCACAGCCCTCCCTCTGTCTGGGGGTCTGACAGGGGAAGGAGGGACATGGTTGTGGTGAATTATTATTATCTCACACTTACCGGCATTAAACTGGATTTGGCAACTCATAGCCTGGGATTTGAATGATCTAAATCCTTCGTTTGGCAGCCTGATTTGCTGTTATTTATGGTGCTTCCCGATTTATTATCATCTGCAGTTGGAGGCTTTGTGTGTGGTGCTGTCCACCGAGTGATTTATACAGATAATAAAGGGAGCGGGGCGTCCAGAGCCATGATCCTGATGCCCCCCACACCCTTCCTGTCCCCTGGTACCGGTCCTGGTGGGCAGGGCTGAGTGGGCAGGGGCACAGCAGGGAGCCAAGGGCAGGGGGAAGCCAAGGGTGCCCAAGAAAGGCAGGATGCCACTTGGGAAAGGAATTGGCCTGGTGGTGTTATCGGGACAGCTTCTGGGTCTGGGTGTGGGAGAGCAACAGAGCTGGGGAAGGGTCTGGACCACAAATGAAGTGGCTGAGGGAGCTGGGAGAGATCAGTCAGGACAAAAGGAGGCTCAGGGGGGACATTCTCACTCTCTGCAACTCCCTGAGAGGAGAATGGAGTCAGGTGAGGGTTGGGTTCTGCTCCCAGGGAATAGGACAAGAGGAAATGGGCTCAAGGTGCACCAGGGGAGGTTTAGGTTGGATATTAAGAAAAATTCCTTCCCCGAAAGGGCTGTCCAGTGCTGGCACAGGATGCCCAGGGTGGTGGTGGAGTCCCCGTCCTTGGAGGCATGTAACAGAAATGGCACTGGGGACATGGTTTAGTGGTGGCCTTGGCAGTGCTGGGGGAACAGTTGGACTCAGTGATCTTAGAGGGCTTTTCCAACCTAAACAGTTCTGTGTCTGCCTGGTGGGTTTGAGTCCAGGGATGTCCCTGCCACTGTCAGCTCCTGCTGCAGCCTGGGCCTCATGAGCTGGACCAGGGGTGCCATCCTGTGCCAGTCAGGGCCACGTGCTCCTGGCAGGGGTGGTGGGACACCTGTGGTGTCCCATGGCCTCCCCGCCCAGACAGGCGGTACCAGGCGCCTTCTACGTGGAGCTGCTGCTGAAACTGGGACACGTGGGATGTGGTCGGAGCAGGGACAACGTGCCTGGGGTGTTCTGGGAGTGAGGACCAGGTCCCTGGGATGCTCCAGGAGCAGGGACAGGGCATTCAGGGCCCTGCCCTGGTGGGCAGAAGGAGAGGGGTGGCTGTGTGGGCAGCTCCCTGTTGCGGATCAGGCTGCTCCAGGGATCCAGGTCTCAGCACCGACACAAGCTTCCCTGGTTTATCTCATTTCTTTTTAATAAAAGAGTCATTCCCCATTCCTGGTGGAGAGCACGCCTTCCTCCACTCCGGGAGAGGGAGAGGGGGGTGTATTGTAAATTTCCTATTTTTCTGATAAAACTGTATTGCTACAGCGGAAATCAAATCCTGTCTTCGATATTTTTAGCAGGAGAGCGTGAAGGCGCAGCAATGCCGAGGGAAGGGAGGATGGGAGGGGAGGGAGGATGGCGGGGCTGGGTCTCCATGGAAACTGTTTGCTTTAAATTCCCGCATTCGGGGCACTGAGCATGTAGGAGGTGATGGAGGAAATGAAAAAGCGAAAAAGGGGGAAGGTTTTTTTCCTTTTCTGTTGTCACAAAACTGCTGAAGGAACCTTAGGAGAAATGGACATAAATTATTGATCATCTCAGCACGAATACGTGTACATTTTAATTAATAATCACTCTGTCACGTCTCTTGAGGGCGGTGGGTGGGATGCACAGGCTGCAGCTGTGACCAACCACCAGTACTGGAGATGCCCCAGTTTGTCCAGGAACACCTTTGGGAAGGAGGTGGTGCTGCTCTGTACTCCCGAGCTGTAACCTCTGCAGAACTCCTCTGTTTCCCCTTGGGATGTTCTCCTGTGCCGTTCCAGGCTGCTGTTACTGCTTGGAGACATCGGGGAGAAGAGCCAGAGCCTGGCCCCCGGAGTGTCGGGGGATGATGCTCCTGTTGACTATGGTGGGCTTGGGTTGGGTACTTCTGCTCACAAGAGGGGGTTTTTATATTTAGGTCATTTTTTTTAAGGTATGAAAGGTGTTATTAGCCAGGCTCTGTTGTTATCCTTGCCTGAAGTCCTGATGGTGGACATGAGTAAATGGGAGGTCTGGGAGGGGATGTGGACCTGCAGCCTCAATCCCTGCAGGTGCAGTGTAAATGAGTGGCTGGGCTGGAGTGTCACAAGGCTCCCTGTGGTGCCCTGCCCTGGTGTCTCAGACCCCTTCCCTGCTGACAGGGTGATGCATTAGGTCATGTCTGAAAAACATCTCACTGCAGCACAGAAAGTTATTTTTAATTTGTTGAAAAAGGAATGACCTAAAACTGGCAGCTGGCAATGGAGAGGATTAAATAGTGCAAAGCAGGTACATTTTCAACCGAGTTATTTTAGAAGGAAGAAGCACATCTCAGTGCAGGGTGCACATTAGCACTGCCTGACCATGGCCACTGAGTCCCTCACTGCTGCTGGAGTGGCTGTTCCAAGTCCATCCCCAGCATGGTCTCCATGTGACACCTCAGCACCACTGGGCTCAGCCCATGGTGTCGCAGTGACGCTCATCGGGGTGGGGGTCCTGCTGCGGGAATGAGAACACCTGTGTGTGCTGGGGCTCAGCTGAAGCTGCTGAGCCAGACCTGGTGCCAAACACAGAGTTTCGGTGCTCGAAGGTGTCTGAGTTTGCTGTGGCACCTGTTGGCAGCTGTGGCTGCAGTTGCTGTGGGAACAGGAGACAGCTTTGGCTTATCTTCCCGGGGACATGTGTGTTCCCATGTGTGATAGACCCAACAGCCATTCCACAAAATTCCAGGTTGAGTTCTGGTTCTGCAGGACTGTCACATGCTGTAGGGAGGTGGGCAGGTTTCAGGAGCACAAATGGTATTTGCCCTGTCCCAGTGTCCCTCCCCAGCCTCTAACAGGTGTTATAAATGCCTGTCCTGGCCCTTGAGAGGAATTCGCTGAATGCAGTGGTTGTGGGACTTTGCAAAATGGGAATTATATTTAACCAATAGTTCAGACTCAACCTAAAGAGAAGAGCAGGTGATCTGAAGAAGTTCAGGATCCATCCCATAACTTTAACCCAAAAAGACTGACATCCCTGCCAGGTGCTACCCATGCCAGGCTGCAGTCCACTCCACTGGTATGAGCCAGAGTGGAGTTCAGCCCCTCTGTGGTGCTCCTCAGCCTTCCTGAGCATTGGCAGCAGATGGTTAAAACCCAACCTGGCACCATGTGCCTGCTGTGACAGCCTGAGGCACATGGTTTCCCCAGGAGGGATCAAAGTGCTTTGCCTTGGAGCTCTCCAGTGCTGTGCCAACCAATCCAGGGGTGTGTGTGTGTGCCTGTGAGTGATGGGGTGTGCTGGTGAGCACTGGTGTGTGTGGTGAGTGCTGGTGTGTGTGGTGAGCACTGGTCTGTGTGGTGAGCACTGGTGCGTTTGGTGCCTGTGATGGTGTGTGTGGTGGGCTCTGGTGTTTGTGGTGAGCAGTGGTGTGTGTGGTGGGCTCTGGTGTTTGTGGTGAGCACTGGTGTGTGTGGTGAGCAGTGGGGTGTGCCCATGAGCAGCTGCATGTGCCGGTGAGTGCCCTAGAGGGCTGGGACAGGATGGCTGTTCTATCTCCCAAACCTGCCTGGAGTCTCGTGCTGGGCTGAGTTGGCATCCAGGGCAGAGAGGTGTCCTTTTGGGGGAGCCCATGGCCATGTGAGGGGGCTCTGAGGTGCCTCGCCTGGGTGATACCGCAGCATGGGGTGTGTGTTTGGTGGGTGCTCTCTCAGCTGGTGTCCTGGAAGACAGACCCTCAGTGGTGTTCCCAGCAGCACCAGAAGCCTGGGCCAGTCGCTGCATTTTGTCTTTTCTCATCTGCAGTGGTCACTTTCTAGTTTGTATCTGAGAGGGATAAAACTTACGGGAGGGAGAAGGGACAACTCCAGTTACATGGTTCTGAGCCTTTCTCTGCTGGCACAGAGAGCTCTGACACAACAGAGCTGATATGCAGGAGGGACCACAGCGGTGCAGGACAGGGAATACAAAGGGCAGGGGTGAGGTGGTGGCTGTCATGGCCGAGCACTGCTCATCCCAGAATCCATCCTGCACCCAGTGTTGGGGCTCCGAGACTGCAGTTGCTCTTCCTGTTCTTCGTGCTGGCAGAGTGCAGCTCCCCAGGCCGTGGGTGAGCGCCAGTTGGGCAGTAATTGCTATGGAATTAACCTCTGACATTCTTCTAAAAATAGGCGCAATAAATCCGATCATTAGCGGCTCCCGTCCACGTTGCCTCAAGGGTAAACACTGCAGATTAAAGCGTTTGCAGTTGCAGGTGCCCTCCCCTCTCCCACCGCTGAGCCCAAGACCCTGGAGGTGGCACCTTGGTGGCTTTGGGGCTGATGGAGGGCTGAAAGGCGTCACTTTAATTCACCTTGGTAGGTGATGGGAGATTTGGCAACAGGCAGAGGAGAGGAGCAGTGTGGCTGTGTCACCTGGGCTGCTCTGCTTGGCAAGCTCAGAGGCAGAAGGCAAAGGCGTCTTCATTTGTCTGTGCCCTCTCCTCTCAGGGCGAAGGCAAACCACTGCCCCAGGGAGAAGGTGGCTGAAGGGCCACGTGGGAGCGAGACTTGCTCATCACCTGGGTGTGGCAGCAGGTGCAGGACAAGGTCCCAGGAATAAATCGTGTCACCCGACGTGGTGGGGCAACTCCCCAAGGCACGAGGGGAGTGTGCTGTGCCATGCTGTGCCATGCCGTGCCGTGCCGTGCCATGCCATGCGGTGCCACCCAGCCCTGTACCTGTGCTGCCAGCAGCATTCCCCAGGCTGAGTTTAGCACAGGCACAGTGCCTGGAAATCCCCCTGAATCTGCTGTTGGGGTGCACGTCGGGGCAGGGGGTCAGAAGCACTGGGCAGGTCTGGTCTCACAACAGCGTAGTTCCAAAATGCTGTGTCTGTTTAATGCTAGAGACAACAGAAAAACAGAGATTTGTGGAGATGCCACAGGGGATGGAGCACTGACAGAGTGTGTAGCTGCACAGGGAATGGTGTTTTCTGGATGTCTGTGAAAGCCAGGCTGCAGTTACTTAAATTGTCTTTGTCTTCTCCTTCCCAGCTGACATCATCTCCACAGTCGAGTTCAACCACACCGGAGAGTTACTGGCAACAGGGGACAAGGGGGGCCGGGTTGTAATATTTCAGCGTGAGCAGGAGGTAAGTGCCAGTGAATGCAAAATGCCCATTTTATCCTTTTAAGCGAAGCATCCTGCTGTTTCCTAATCCGCCTGTGTCACTCCTAACCTCAGGGCTCTGCTGGCAGACTCCGAGCTGAAAAGCGACTATTAACATCAGCAGGGCCAGATTTCCTCTCTGTCAAACACCCTCCAAAATTCACATTTCCTGCATCCTCCTGCTCCAGGTGACAGGGATCAGGCAGTGTCTGAGCGTGTGGTGAGAGCCCGTGTCAGAGCTGACACCACCCCTAGAGCCCCCTTACACCACCAAAATTCTGTGAAGTGTAGTTGGATGCTACAATCACATTTCCCTTCCAAAGCTTTGCCCAGTTTTGGGCAAATTGTTTGCAAACACTTTGTTGGAAGCTGGGGGTCATGCCTGCTGGGGCAGTGTATGCTCAGCCCCCAGCGCCCTGCACAGCCTGGTGCTGACGGGCACCCTGCCAGGCTGGCTGGAGGAGCTGTGCTGGCTCCCACCACCTGGAAGGGTCCCCACCATTTCCAAAGCCGTCCTGGTTTGCTGCTCTGGCCCAGCCTGAGCTGGTGGGTCCTGTCCTCCCCTGCACTGGAAAGGATGAGTCAGACCTGGCCATGAGGCATGTCACGGTCTGCTGATGGTTTTAAATTTTTCTCAAAGTTAAAGCCTCAAAATTATTTCTACGTACTCTGGAGAGAACCCAGTTGTTAAAGGTTACATATGTAGACACTTCATCAGCCTTTCCATCACTACTTCATTTCTCCTTTCCCTCTCATTTAATGATTCTACTGCTTTTCTTGAACTTTAAGCCTCCAGCATCACTCCAGGTGTATCCTCTCAGCTCCTGCTCCAGGGGACACCTGGGGCTTCACCCACCCAAACGCTGTATTTGTGTGTGGGAGGTTCATCTCCCCAGCGGTTTTATTTAATTACCCAAGCCCTGTTTGGAGCCCGGTGCTGTTGGGTCATTTATGGTGTTTGCAGATACACAGTGTCTTCCAAGCACTGAACTGGGGCATGCAGTGTCAGTTCCCACCGGGACTGTGTCCTGGTAGCTGCTGTGTTGTCCTTGCTCTGTATCCATGGACCTGTGGGGCAGGTGCTGCCCATCCCATACCGGTGGGTGCTGCTGGTGGCTCCTCTGTGGCAGGTCCAGCACCCAGCAGGAGCTGGAGCTCAGTCCCACCCATCCACTGGGGATGGCCGGTATGGTGGGATCCTTCCTGCTACACTCCCTCTCCCTTCCCTCTCTGTATCCACTCCATTCCCTCTCCACTTTTCCATTCCTGCTGTGTTCCTGTTCTGTTCCCTCTCCATTCCCATTCAGTTCGTGCTCCCTTCCCTCTCCATCCCAACTCTATTCCTTCTCCTTTCCTCCTCTGTCCCCTTCCCATTCCCACGCGGTTTCCGACTCTCTTCCCGCTGAGCACACCAGGAGCCCTGATGCCAGAAGAGGCTGTCCTGGGGTGTTCCCCCTGCTCTCACATCACTTCCCAAACCTCGGAGAGCCCTGAGCCAGCAGCAAACACCTTCACCTCGTGCCTCTCCCTCTGCAGAGCAAGAACCAGCCCCACCGCAGGGGAGAGTACAATGTCTACAGCACCTTCCAGAGCCACGAGCCGGAGTTCGATTACCTGAAGAGCCTGGAGATCGAGGAGAAGATCAATAAGATCCGATGGCTGCCGCAGCAGAACGCAGCCTATTTCCTGCTCTCCACCAACGGTACGTGGGCATATGGGCGCCTGGGCTGGGCAATGCCATCCTGCCACCTCACACCCCTGGGCTCCCACTGCCAGGCAGGGTCCTCTCTGTGGTGTTGCGTTGGGAAAATACCTGTTAAAAACATGTTGCTCCCCCCAGGGTAACGCAGGTGTCTTGGGGGAGTGGGTCTGGCAGAACTCGATCCCTGTGCACAAGGTGTATTTCATGGAAAGAGAAGGAGGGGTGGAGGGAGGGAGACTTCTCTGCTGATAACTTTTTTTTTTGTTCTTTGGATCCTGGAAACTCTTTTTTTTTTTTTTTTTTTACAGCAAACCACAGCTGATTTGTTTCAATTTGCAGTTGCATTTGCTTAGCAGTTCCATGTTATGTTCTGATAAATATCGTGAGGATCCAGGAATATTACTTGGGATGAATGGGACCTTAAGATGGATGTGACTTAATTACTTCAGGGGAAAAGGAGGGGTCTAATCATCTTCCATAACCAACTTACTTTGTGTTACAGAATTGAGTCTATTGATCATTGTAATAAAATTCAAAGACTTCTTAAACTCATTTGGGGGAAGAATCATTGAAATGCAATTAAGATTAATTATACAGCATAATGTTCTGTTAATTGAGTTTTTAAATAGTTTTTTGATTAACAGGGATATTACTCTTCCATTTGGGATGGTGTTCCACATGCAGGCAGGTTATCAAAATGATTCTTTTGGAAATACTCCTGTGTTAGGCTGTTTCTTTTTGTTCTTCCTGTTACACTAACATTTCATATCGAGCCCCCCGATGTAGAGTGGGTTAATAAAAACAAAATTAATGGCACTCCATTGGAGTTGCTGTGTAAGGGAGCAAATGAAGATGGATGATGGGGTTGTGTTTGAAACCTGGTGGAAGTGATGATAAACTATGGATGGAGTCCCTGCCAGGAGGGAGCAAAGAAAACACCATTATTCAGAATAACCCCACGTGTTCTTGGGGTTTCTTCCCCAGGGACCCTGTGACACAGCGGAGTGCGGTGCTGGGAGGGGACAGGGAGCTGTGGGGGGCTTGGAGCTGCCTTCAGTCCCTGGTGGGTGCTGGGCTCTGCTCAGTTCTGGGTGGGGATCATCAGGATGACTCTGCAGTCACCCTGTCGCCTCCTTTGAGGTGCGTCCAGCTTGCCTCACACATCTCTGCTCCTGCTTTTATGGGGACAGGTCCATCTGTCACCACTTCCAGTGTGTGGCATCAGGGGACATAGCAGATTTTTCCAGCTGGTGTGGCCTCGGTGTGTCCATCAGTGGACAGCTTGGGGAGCAGCCACCGTGACACTCTCCCTTCTCCTCCTTCAGATAAGACTGTGAAGCTATGGAAGGTCAGCGAGCGGGACAAGAGACCAGAGGGATACAACCTCAAGGACGAGGATGGCCGTCTCCGAGACCCCTCCATGATCACCATGCTACGGGTGAGTGTGGGGGGACCGTGGCTGTTGAGGAGCCTTTTACTGCAGGGGCTTGGATGAAATTTGCTGCTGGTGTCACCTGTGTGCCATGGCACCTGCCACGCCCTCCTGCCGTGGTCAGTTGGTGTCAGAGGGCATCCTTGGTTTGGAGGCTGGTGCTTGGGATGCTGCATGGGCATGGGAGAGGAGGAAGGAGCTGCTGTCCGGGCTGTGCTGGCTCTGGACGGGTGTGCTGGCAGTGCCAGATTCTGTCCCGTGTTGGGTACCCCAGTGCCTTGGTGCCTCTGTGCCACCCCATGGGCTGTGCCCATCCTGGTGAGGAGGCAGGGCACGAGCCCTCCAATCCTGGAGCATTCGTATGTGCAGCTGCTGCTGCAGGAGCAGAACTACTTCCTCTAAATGAGTTTTCCTCCTAGTCATGACATTAACCAGACTGGCTTGTTGTTCATTAACATCCTGTCAGAATTTGCATTATGAGTACTTGTGGGGTTTATATTTGTACGTATAAAACTGTTACTATGATTACCTTTACCTCACTTTGTGGCTCCCTCTTCCATTGTGGATGAAGCCACTGAGAACCTCAGGCAGGGGGTTAATTCTTGTCTCCGTACAGGGTTGCTCCTGGTGCCTGGCAGCATTTTTCTTGACAGAGCAAGAGACCATTTATTTCATGTAGATGTATATCTGCTGTTACATTTCAGGCAGCATTTTCAGCCTAACATGCCATTACCTGACAGCCCATTGGAGAGGTTTGCTCGGCATCCAGCTGTGGGAGCTGGTTCTGTCAGCCCTCAGCAGGGTGGGAAGCAGGTTTTGGGAAAGCAGCAGCGTTAAGGGTGTTGCCCCAGGTAATGCTTCCTTCTGTGGTTAACACTGGGAGGGTCCTGGGATTTCTTTTTCCCCTGTGGAAAGGCATACTGAAATCTCAGAGAACTGGACGCTGTTGGAGTCCACTCTCTGCCTCGAGAGTTTTGGCCTTTGTTTTACTCTCAGCCCATGCACTCCTGGTAGCAGCTCCATCCATGTGGCTGCAGCAGTTGCTGTTTGGTGTCTGTGGGTGCCCTGGGATCAGGTGCTGTGTTCCTGCTCCTGGTGAGCAGCCCATGGGAGCACGTGGCTCCCGCTTCACTGCAGCATGGGGAGGTAAAACACGCTGTAAATGCTCACTGTTACGGTTATTGGTATCTGCTGTGCAGTGCCTGCAGTCCCCGAGGACAGAGGATTGAGGAGTCTTCTGCCAGCCCTGTTTGATCTAATGTTTTGATGGTTTTACTTAGACAGATATTTACATAGCTGTAACCGTTTTGCAGCAGCTTGGTGTATCTCTGACGTGTAATTGTCCTGTGATGCTCGTGCTTTGGAGTAAAGCCACATCCATCCATGGTTTAATTTTCAACCACAGACAAGCAAAAAGGGGTTTTAAACCCACCTTGCTGCAATCATTCCTCACCTATTTGGCTTAATGGTTTAAATGCGCCTGATGAGCATCATCCTCTGAGGAATTTCTAACCCACATAGTGCAAAAGGAATACTTAACTCTGCTCAGGCTGTGAAATATGGTGTCTGCTGTCATTAGAAGAGCTCTGCTGATTTGAATCGCCCCAGGTCTCGTAGCTGCAGCCCTTCAGCCTCGGGTAACAGTCTCAGCATCCTCCTGAGTGCCTCTAGCTGTACCCACTCCATGGGATGTATGCAGGAGATAATTACCACAAGTAATATTTAGGGCGTAACCCTTTTCAAAAAGCGGGTGTGTTTGCTTTGGTCCCTCAGCACAGGTCAGTCTGTGGTGACCCCCCTGGTGGTCCATCCCATGGTGGGCACCGGGTGCTGTGGGCGGTCAGTGCAGGAGGTGCTGCTGGTGGGAGGGTGTGAAGGGCAGGGCCATCATGTGCCCCATTCTTCCTGTTTGTAGCAGTCACAGAGCCCTCTCATTAAGAGCTACCAATTCACACTCTCAGTTCCAGCAAATTCCATCGTAAATCCCGGCCCTTGTGCGGAGTTTCCCAGGGAGGCTGTGCTGTGCCCCACTGCATCCGATGGCCCTGATGGCAGTCCCAGCGTGGCTGTGCTGGGAGATGCCCTGGAGGAGAGCTGGTGTGCTGCTGTGCTGCTGCTGCCTTGCTATCCCAGCAAAGACCTTTGTCTCTTTTCCTTGCATATGTTCCGCAGAGCTTTTCAGTGACAAGGCAGTGCAAACCTTCTGGCTTTTTTTTGACTGTAAAATGCACATGGCAGGACTAATCAATTTCTAATGATTGTCATCAAAGCAGTGCCACAGAAACTAAAAAAAAAAAAACCAAGGTTTTTCCCATTTTCGTGAGTTGCTTTCATTGCCTTAGGGCAGCTCAGGGTGTGACATCACACGCTTGGCTGCCCTTTGGGGTCCAGCCCCTTGGGGTGTGACATTCACACGCCTGGCTGCCCGTTGGGGGCCTGTCTACTCCAGCCTTGCCACCACACATGGGGAAGCTGCTGTGTGGGTCAGGGCGTACTGGGGGCTGGGGTGGCACTGGCTCAGAGTCACTGACCTTGCAGGTGTTTTTCCCTCTCTTTTCCACAGCAATGGTCCTACTGGTGTCTGTGTCCAGACCTGCTGGAACAGCAGTGCCAGGCAGGATTATCACATGGGTTTGAATCCCTCTGGGTTTGGGAACATGGCTGTGCTTCTGCACACTTCTCCCAGGAAAAATAGGGAAACTGTGAGCTGGCTGGTGGTGTTTTACTGACATGGCTCCTTTTCAGCAGGAGAAGTGAGTTAAAAAACATTTTCAAATAATCACCTCTTTAAGGGGAGTGCAGTTTGATGGAAGTAGCATGAGAAGTTCAGGGGTTTAACTTCAGATAAGAAAAATGTTCTGTTTGTTCTCTGAGGGTGCTGCAGACTCGGGTGGCTCTTTAGTCCGTGCCTGCGTTTCATCCACTGTCTGAGAACGGGCTCAGGGACAGATAACAGGAGTGGTGTGAGCGCAGTGCTGGGCAGTAAGGGACATATCTGAGGACAGGAGATGGAACCAGCAGCTCCATCAGCTGTGTGGACGAGCAGCGAGGCAGCGGCTGTGTCCTCCTGCAAGAAGGTCCCTTCCATATATCATGGGGCAGGTCCAATGTGCCAAAATCCTGAGAGACATGAAATTGTCAGTCTGCCATGAAAGTAGTGTTTGATGCTCATTTCATCTGCAAAATATTAATCTGGAGGTGACATTGGGCAGTCACAGAATGCGCCTTATGTAGGTGGGAGACGAATGGGGAGCGTGCCTGGTGGAGCTCAGCTGCTGGTGGAACTCAGCTGCTGGTGGAGCTCAGCCACTGGGGTGGGTGGAAAACTCACTGGATTTATCCCAGAGCACTTGCTCTGTTCCTCGATTTGCCAGGGACCAGATTACAGTTCCCTTCTTGCAGACCTGAGGCTGGGGTCAATCCAGGCTTCGGTTTGACTAATCCCACTGGTCCAAATCATGCATGAGGCTGTGGAGCAAGCTGGGCACCAGAGCAGGGGGGTGGGCTTGGAGGGTGGGGCTGGGTGGTCTTCTGCTGTGCTGGCCTGGCATCACTGCTGTGATGATTCGGCACTGCCACTGGGCTGGCTTGGCACTGCCACCCTCAGCTCTCACCAGAGTAGGATGTGCATCCCTGTTTATTGGGGATTTTTTATGGCCACTACTCTGGCTTATCCTTGATTGGGATCTCAGTGTAAGTCCAGTGTGGTCCTTTGGGCCCAGAGGGTCTTCATGGGGGTAACTGGCAACAAAACCCCCTCTCCACTGCACAGAAATGGATAGGATGGTCCCACTGCAATCAGTCATATCATATTCACACCCTTTGGGAATTCCTGGCCTCTGGTGTGTCCCATGAGGATTCCTGGCATTGCTCTCCCTTTGCGTGCATGTCCCACCCCACTGTGGGCTGTGTGGGAGTTCCGTGTCCCTGCGTGACCCCCAGTAGGGGGAATCCCCAACCCAGCACAGGTTGGCCATGGGCTTTGGGTGGTTTCTGACTGCCTTGTCCCGTGAGCCCTTGATCCTTTGCCCCGTATATTGACCTGTGTTTTGCTAACGCTGCTGCCACGTGGCACCTCTGGGCAGAGGATGAAGGGTTCCTGAGAAGCACTGAGTGTCTGTGGCTGCACAGGCCACGTCCATCACAGCGCTGTGAATGACACGGAGAGCCTGGCCACGCGGAGCTGCTCCGCGGGGAGCATTTGGTGACAGTCGACATGACACACAATGAAAGGGGAGGCCTGATGGGGCTGGGGGCAATTACTGACACCACATCCCCAGCGCTGTGATCCTTTGCTCGGGGCTGGAGGTGGCAGGAGAATGCACAGTAGCAGTGGTGGGAAGGGTTGGGGCACGCCGGCTCCCCCCACCCCAGCCACTGAGAAAATGAGTTTTACAGCTCAAGGGAGGGTTAGCGTCTCATTAACTCAGGACAGGGGAAGCTTTCACCACACATGGGGAGGTGAGTCAAGTGTCATGTGTGCTCAGAGTGGGTGGGATGTCTCTTCTGCAGGGGGTGCCTGCTAAAGGCAGGAAGAAAAATTAAGACATATTTTGTTTTAAATGAAAAATGACTGGTATTTCCCCCCTTCCTGAAAACAGAAAGTAATTGAATTTCTTAGTCCTTTATTTTATTTGACAGTCTTTCTGTGTACTTGATGCGCTTTGTTACACTGAATTACCCTTTAATAATGGGTGTGTGTGACACCAGAGCCTGCCCTGAGGTGGGCTTTGGAGCTGGAGCAGGGATGCGTGAGGAGGGCTCTGCTGCTGAGGATTGCCATGGCACTGCTGGTGGAGTTGGGGGGGTTGGGCAGACACTGACTTGGCGTGTGCCTGCATCAAAAAACCACAAGATCCAGTTCCAGTTGCCCCATTCGTCACATTGCCCTATTTGTCGATGTTCCCTCTCTGCTGCAGCTGAGGGCTGGGCAGCAGCTCCCCTGGGCCCTCCTGAGTCAGGGTTCCCTGCGCTGCAGGATCCCAGTGCTGGGGGATGAGCTTCCCAAACCAATGCGTGCTCCTGGAACGTTCCTGACTGCTCTTGCCTCAGTGTCAGTGCTGTCAGGGTTAAATCCTCATTGCTGATACCCTTAAGCAAAAGCCCGCAGCACGTGGGCGCGCTGGTTTCCATATTTCAGTGCACATTCTTCCCACTGTAGCAGATAAAAGCCCCTGCCTTAACAAACACTCACGGATGACCAGATTTGTCACTCTTGTGGGGTTTTATCTGGGGACGTGCCAAGTCCCAGACAAAAAAAGTCTCCCCAGGATTTGGCTCTGAAGTGACATGTGGAGAATGTTCTTGGCTGAAGAGTTTGCCGTACCGCCGTGGTTGTGAGTGGCTGCCGTGTAGGATTGTGCGGGGTCACTGGGAGCTGCAGGCGCCCATGGAGCTGGGATTGCCCATACTGGGGATGGGGACCAGCCCAGCGTCACACAGTCTTCTGGCTGAGCAGAATCCCCTGCCCAAGCCTTCTCTGTGCCTGTTTTCATGCCCGGCCAGGCCCGGTGTAGCCACTGAACCCTTCTCTTTGCACAGCCATCGTGTTCCCGACGGTCGGACTGACGGCCGGTCCCTGTGGTCCCGGAGCCGCTGTCCCCCATCCCCAGCTGGCTGAGCAGAGTCCGTCAGCGCAAACGATGCATCATTGGCTGTGTCAGGTGGAATTAGCAGGCAGGCTCGTCACATTAGGCTCAGGCTCTGAGCTGGCAGCGCCAGTGCTCTCGTGTCACTCGAGCTGGCTGTCACTCCCATCCCCACCTCTGCAGCCAAGGGAAATCTCTTCAGGCAGCACACAGATAATAAAAGTAATGAAGTAGCTGGAGGGAACAGCTCACTGGCGAGCCAGAGCACAGACTGACACATTCCTGGTGTATTAAGTTTCCTTCAGAGTGTTGTGTCCAAAGTTGTTACTGACCCTGCTCCTCGCACACACAGTCCCTACTGCATGTCCCCATCCCCTCTGGGTTACGCTGATTCATCTAAAGGCAGCTCTGTCCCTGGTCCTTCCCTCTGCCCTTGCCTGTGTATCCCTTGCTCTGCCCCTTCTCATCTCTCACCTCTGTCAGTTCGCTGTGAGGCAAATGCAAAAAGGTTAAAAGAAAAATGTAATGATCTGGGTCTCTCAATAAATGTATTTCTGTTAGGAATGCTCCAGGAGTGATCCAGAAACAGATCCCAGCTAACAGTGACAAAACGAGGCAGAAATGGGCTTTTGGTTGTTTTTTTTGTTTCAAAGCTGTAGCAGTCACTGCAGTGAGGTCAGAGCCTGGTTTACTGGGCTCTTACTACTTCACTGTGCTCTATCCATCCTGGAGTCTCTCTCAAAATCAGAAAGTTTTTGGTTCTGCTTGTCCTTCTGTCATACCCTTGGGAAGGTGTCCAGTTTTCCTGGAGAAAGCCTGTTAGGCAGGTGGGATGGAGCGCTGGCAGCCAGAGTTCTGTGGGACACGGTGGGTGCTGGAGTGGGCTGGGGGGGAAGGCTGGACCCTGTCCCTGGGTGCTGATGCTCTGCTCCCCATCCCACAGGTCCCTGTGCTCCGGCCCATGGACCTGATGGTGGAGGCCACTCCCCGGAGGGTGTTTGCCAACGCACACACCTACCACATCAACTCCATCTCCGTCAACAGCGACTACGAGACATACATGTCAGCGGATGACCTGAGGATAAACCTGTGGAATTTTGAGATCACTAATCAAAGTTTTAGTATCCTTTGGTGCACGTGGCCCTGGGGATGGCCCTGGATCCTGGCGAGGGCCAGAGCCCTGCCTGTGCCTGCAGGGATGGTGACTGGGCAGCACAGTGGCTCACTTGGCTCCACACGTGGTTGCAGTGCCTCGGGACAGGAGTTTCACCCTCTGGCAAGGCTGGCAGGGGCTCAGGAGTACGAAACAGCGCTGCCCACCACACACCCGACTGCAGAGAGCCCGAGTCCCAGGTGTCATTGCCAAGGCACTTCCCTCTCATCTCTGCCTTGCTGCCGGTGGGGTGCTGGGCTGTGTCTGGCAAGCACATCCAGCCATCACACCGAGCCTCTCCCTCCATGGCACTGGGCTCAGCTGGCACCGCTGCCACTGCTGCTGTCACCCACCGTGGGGGTGACACGTTTCTGAATTTGCCTGCAGGGTCTGGTGGGGTGGGTGGAGGGAAGGGGATCCGCAGGTGATGGAGGAGACAGATGCCTTGGGGAAGATGGAAACGCTAATGGTGTGGTCCCGTTATACCCTGCAGCAGGTGACAGGCTGCCAGTCACCGCCGTACAAATGAGGTCGTGCCAGTCACCCTTGTAACAGCCGCATCGGAAATAATAACATGGGGCACTAATCATCGGTGATATTTATATGGTGTTTCCTGCCGAGAAATCCCTGGGGCATGGTTTAGGCAGCTGGAGAGGATTTCAGCAGTCACAGGCGTGTGGCTGTGGGAGCTCAGAGTGGGTGTGGGAAAGTAGGGCTGCAGTGCCTGCTTTTTTTCAAGGATGAGGGTGAGGAGTACTAAATCTGCGTCAAACCTCAGGGAGTTCAGGTGGCCCGAGGGACTTAGAGGGGGTTTTCTCTTGGTTAGTGTGCCCTGGGTTTTGTGCCTCGATGCTGCAATGAAATATGTTTACTCTGTCCGGGGATGGATGGGCAGATCAGGTCTCGTGCCCTGCAGAGGGTCTCCTGGCTGTGGTACCAGAGCTGGGGTTCCAGGCTGACCAGAAAATGTGTTGGATATTGGTTTTCCCCTACACTGGTACAGGTTTCGCCCCAGGATGGTGCATCCCCAGGGAACACCCAGTTTGCCTGGGATGAGGGGAAGCCCCTGTGCCCAAAGACATCAGCAGGAGTGGGGGTGGGAGGAGACCCCATGAGGGGCAGTGGGGTTTGGGCTGGGCTTTATGGGCTCCTTGACTCGCCCTGCCAGACATCGTGGACATCAAGCCAGCCAACATGGAGGAGCTGACGGAGGTGATCACGGCTGCCGAGTTCCACCCGCACCACTGCAACACCTTCGTGTACAGCAGCAGCAAAGGCACCATCCGGCTGTGTGACATGCGCACCGCTGCCCTCTGCGACCGTCATGCCAAGTGTGAGTGCAGCCACGGGGCCCCTTGGGTTAAAAGAGCACAAAAAAGGGAGTGTGGAGACCACACTTTGGTGTGCCCTACCGCCTTGTCTCCTTCTCCCCATGGTGTGCCAGGCTCCGGTCCCCATGGCCACCCACCCCCAGGCACCCCTGCATGTCCCCAAGGGGAGCAGCTTGCCCTGTGTCCTGCCCCCCACACCTTTTGGGGAGCAGGTTAGAACCAGAGTGGTGATGTTTCAGTCTAAGGATGTGGGAATGTCAGTGCACAGTGACTACTGAGCTGTCAGTGCCAGAGACAGGGAGTGGTGCATTCCTTCAAGCTGTTTGTTCAAACAGCCCCGGGTCCTGTTGTCAGCTGTGGTTGATGCCACAGGGGTGAGGAGGGGCAGAAAAGCCCCCCTGAAGTTCGGGACACATGGAGATGGATGAGCTGTGCCATCCAGCCTAACTGGTCCCAGCTCAGCCTGCGCATGTCAGATGCTGCTTACTGGGAATATTCTCCTTGTCATCAGCAACTGCTCAGCAGAACACTGGCACGAACACCCATGGCATTCGTGGGTGGGCTGGTGAACACCTGCTGCTGCTCAGCATGCCCTGGCAGCTCCTGGAAGGCAGTCCCATGCTGGGCACAGTGTGGTAAATCAGACACAGGGGTGGGACAGACTGGAGGGGTTTGGTGCCTGCCTTAGAGACAACGGGGTGTGGCAGAGCCCTGGGCCACCGTGCTGCGTCCCTGGGCAGCCAAACCCCTCTGTGTCCTCTTCCTGTATGAGTTTGCTTCAGAAAGTGGCCAGTGTCCCCTGGGAAACTGAGGAGACTTTTGCTCTTCAGAGTGTGATCACGCTGTGAGAGCAAGATGCACAAGCTGGGTGCAGCTGACTGCACTGCAGCCCCCTGCTAACAACCTGCCTCCAGCGAGCTCCTGGCTCTGTTTGGGTCTAAGTCTCCTGGGGTGGTGGGGAATTACACCCCAGCTGCTGCTTCTGAGCTCCTGAGCCACAGTTGCAGTCTGATACCTGTTCTTAACCTGGAGTAAAGCTCCCATTGCTGGCGGGGGTTTGGTAACTGCTGAATGGCAGTTTTCCCAAGCCCTGAGGAAAACAGACCTGGTCTTGTCCCTGCATTTCCTAGCCATGGCTCACAGTCTGACAGCAACGGCTCCCAGCTGAAAATACAGTTAAGGGACAAACAAAATTCATTTTCCTGACAATTCAGCAGCAGAAGCCCTCAGCATTTCCCTTTGTTTGGGCACTGCCTAGTCCCCCCAGCCCTCGGCAGTGCACCAGCAGCGGTGCATCCCGCTCAGTGTGACCTCTCCCATGACATCTCCTGATTGATTCCCCTCCATCCCTCTGAAGCATCAGCTGCAGTCAATTGCGGTTCAGCCGATGTGGGAGTCGAAATTGAGACAGTTCATCAAAGTTCAAAATGAAAAGCAACATTGGCTTTTGGAGTGAATCCTCCAACTGAGACGTTTAATAACCGTCAATATTTAATAAAACTGCTCCGCACATCCCATCAGGTCTATGTAGATGGTGCAGTCACTGCTTGGGGCAGCTCTGACTTGGTGCTTCTCTTATTGAGGTTTGTTTGCTCACATTATTTGAAGCTCCTGTGATCTGTGACATCTGTGTTACCCCTGGTGCAGAGCTGGCAGGGGGAACAGCAGCTTCAGTAGGAATGCCCTCTCCAGGGGGATATGAGGAGCTGATAGGAATGCCAGCTCCATGGGGATGTGAAGAGCTGATAGGAATGCCTGCTCTGTGGGGACACGCTGTGAAGAACCATGTGCTGTGGCACTCAAAGGGGCAGTGGCCCTGCAAGGGGATACCTGCCCTGGCTCACCAGGCACATGGGAGTCCTGTGCATTATCCAAAGCACCACAGGAAGGCAGAGGGGAGATTGGGACTCCAGAACTTGCTGGTAATGCCAGGAAAAGCAATCCTTTTTGGAAAGGTTATGGGAAAGTGAGGAATAGCCCTGCTGGGGCGTTCTACAGTTATTTCCCTGTAGCCAAAGGTATTGGGCTTTCCACTTGTTCTTTAAGGAGCCACCTGTGATTGTACCTGCCAAGCTCCTGAACTGCAGACTCAAGGCACAGCCCTCTTCCCCTGGGATGAGCTACACTTCATCCTTGGCCTGCTGATTGCACTGCTGCAGCGCTGCTGAATGGTTCTTCTTTGCTGAAAGCAGCTTCAGCTTTGGGTAGAAATTAGAAGCTGCTGTGATCATGCAACCAACAGCTGCAGCTTCACCCTCTGGCATTGCAGGAGTGTCCCTACAACAATCCCTCCTTCTGTCCGTGGGCTGGCACTGCTGCCTTTGGGGGAGCCCCAGCCAGACTTGGCATCACTGCTTCTGCCCAGGCACAGGTGGAAAGGCTGTCGGTCCCTTGAGGAGCAGGATCACCCCATGGCCATGCAGCCCCTCGGGGCCATCTCAGGGTTTGGTCAGGTCCCCACGGAGAGTGGGCTAGGAAGGCTGCTGGGGAAGGAGGGAGGGCTGGCAGAGGGAGCGGGCAGGGAAAATAGGTTTGTTGTGTAAGAGAGAATTAGTGCTCAGAAATCCTTTCCATGAGCTCAGCAGCCCAGATCTGCTTCTGCAGCAGGAGCAAAGCCACACAAAAGCCTTCAGCCTGAAGCAAAAATAGCTGCTCCAAGTGCCTGTCCTGCCCGGCAGCAAGCTTTGGTTCACAGACCTGCCCTAGGACTGGGCAGCACCACCGGTGTACTGGGACCCCCGTCCTGACATCACCTGTGTGCTGGGACCCCTCTCCTGACATCACCTCTGTGTGTGTGTGTGTGTGCTGGGACCTCTGGCATTGCCTCTGTGTGTGCTGGGATCCTGGTCATGGCACTGGCTGTGTAATGGGACCCCAGTCCCAGCAGAGCCTCTCCTGCAGCCAGTGCCAGGACTGGCGAGGGTCTGCCCATCCCATGGGGGAGCCAGTGGCCATGGCCCTGCTTCCAGTGCCAGAGGTTTCCAGTGCCAGAGCTCTTGCTCCTGCCTTGACTGATGCCAGGGCTTGTCCTTTCCTCTTCTGCAGTTTTTGAAGAGCCCGAAGACCCGAGTAACCGGTCGTTTTTTTCTGAGATCATCTCCTCAATCTCCGATGTCAAATTCAGCCACAGTGGGAGGTACATCATGACCAGGGACTACCTCACTGTCAAGGTGTGGGACTTGAACATGGAGAACCGGCCCATCGAGACCTACCAGGTGAGTGTGGCATGGCCGGGCACCTGCAGCAGTCGGGCACCTCCTGAGCTCCTTCCTGAGCCATGCTCTGGGCCCGCAGCAGGAGCGGTGGGTGCACACCTGATGGATGGGAGCTTCGTGCCTTTAGATAGTGGAAGGCAAATGAAGAGTTGTTAAATGTGCCCTTGAGTGACCTGGTGGGCTGTCACCACGTCCCCAGGCTGGGGGTGGGTGAGGAGCAGGAACTCAGATGCTGGCAGCAGGGATGACCAGGTGGGAGACCTTGTGCAGAGCAGGAGCCCTTTTCCTGTCCCACTCTGCCAGGGGATGTCCCCCGGCACTGCCCAGTGCTGTCCAAGCCATATGTGGAATATGCCTGGAGGTGCTTAGAGGAGAATGGTGGCTGTGGGAGGGCACAGGGTGCCGGGCAATGCCCATTGCTGCTGGCTCAGCTGTGGGGAGCGTGGGGCTGGGCTGGGTCCATCAGCCCCCAGTGACAGCAGGGCTGGATCTGCCGGTCACTGGGCTGTGCCGGTTGGTGTGGGGGGCTCATCCCATCCCTCCCACTGGCAGGTCCATGACTACCTGCGGAGCAAGCTCTGCTCACTCTACGAGAATGACTGCATCTTCGACAAGTTCGAGTGCGTCTGGAACGGGTCGGACAGGTGAGCATGCGGCACCGGGGCCGCGTCCTGCCCAGGGATGCTCACTTTGGGGTGGCCTGAATGGTTCCACAGCCCCTGGCAGCCCCTTCCCCAGCCCTTGGCTGGGTGGGGGTCTAGGGCGGTGCAACAAGGACCATCTGCACCCGCAGCCTGTATGCGAGTCCTGCTGGGGTTGTCTGAGGGTTCCACTCGCTCCTGGATGGGATCGGTTTCGTCTCCTACAGCTGGAGGAGGGTGGTGGTGGTGATAGATTTAGCTCTGGATTGCCAAAATGTGGGGATGACGAGCATCCAGGTGTGACTCACACCGAGCCAGGCTGCAGGAAGTGTGTGAGGCTGGCTGACCTGGCAGGACAGATTTTTTTGTCTGAGCCATCAGAGCGAGCTGAGGAGGCACAACCGGGCCTGAGCCAAATTCCAGCTCTCACCAAATCTCATTGTGCCTCTGAATGTTCGGTCTGCCTCTGATCACCAGCAGTTTGCCCCTGAGGAGGTGTGAAAATCATCTGTCTTTCCCCTTCACAGTGTCATCATGACCGGCTCCTACAACAACTTCTTCCGCATGTTCGACCGCAACACCAAGCGTGATGTGACGCTGGAGGCGTCGCGGGAGAACAGCAAACCCCGCGCCATCCTCAAGCCCCGCAAGGTCTGCGTGGGCGGCAAGCGCAGGAAAGACGAGATCAGCGTGGACAGTCTGGACTTTAGCAAAAAGATCCTGCACACAGCTTGGCACCCCTCCGAGAACATCATCGCCGTGGCAGCCACGAACAACCTGTACATATTTCAGGACAAGGTTAATTAGGAGGACCAGGTGTTCTTTAGGAGTCTCATGTACTGATACCAGTAAAGACATGATTTCAACTGTTTCTTTTCTTTCTTTCTTTTTGGTTTTTTTTCCTCCTTTCCTTCCTGTTCTTTGTTCAGTTCCTGCTCTGCAGATTGCGGTTGTGCAGAGGAGCACTGGGGCACCCCAGCCCAGGGCCACGGGGGGCACCCCCGAGACACCAGATTGACACGGGAAGAGCTGAGACATGGTGGGGGCAGTGTAGGGTGTCAGGCCCAGCTGTCCCATGTCCCCAGGCAGCGGTGGGGTGGCAGTGACCCTCCACTGATGGCCAAGGGGCTGTTGGCTGGGGAGGAAGGTGTGTGGGTAACACACCATGGCTCCTGGGCAGCTCTGGTGATAGTGATCCCACTCCAATTGCTTTAAACTTGATCCCAGATATATTCCTCCTGTTGCGTTGAAGATTGGAACGTTGCCTCCCTTTGCCATTTTCCACATTTGTCTTTTTATTACAATTATTTTGTGTTCTAACAACAGGGACAGCGAAACCAAACGTAAAATGGAGAAGTTCCATTTTGCAATGGACGAGCCTAAGGGGGGAGGGGGGGATGTTTGCTGCACCCCAAGACGTGTCTGCTCCAGCCAGGCTGCCCCCCTACCCCCAGAACCGTCCTGAGGATTTGGCTTTGTAGATACTGTGGTGCCTTCTTTGGTATATGAAATACCTTTATAAACGATGCTTCCGACCTGCATTGATCGCAAACCAAACCGACCCTGGGCTCTGCTGCAGTTCTGGGCTTTGCTTTGGTCATTTTCCTCATTCTCTTGTGAGCTCTTGCATGTCTTGACTGACTGTCTCTCTCTCTCTTTCTCTCTCTCTCTCTTTTTCTTTTTTAATTAATTTATTTATTTATTCAATTTTTTTAAAGATAAAGTATAAGTTGCTAATTTATGACCTTCTAGAGAAGAATCCAATCGTATATTGCTGTTAGCCCCTGACTGTGTCAGAGAGAGGCTGTCTGCAGTCCTACATTATAATAACAATGATAATAATAATAAAACCAGTAACTCTTTCTCTTTGCATGGCGAGGCTGCCTCTTTCTACTCTACAGATTGGCCAGGTCCCTCTTTTACTTGAGCAACTGTTCAATTAAAAAAAAAAAAAAAAGGAACAACTGGATTTTCCATAAATCTGAAAACTGCTCCTGCAGCAAGAGGCAAACAAATAAATGAAGTCAATTACAAAATCCAACACTGTCATTTTGGCAGTGGCTCCACAAGGGTGACCCCACTGCCATCCCTCTGGTGGGTTCAGTGGGCACCCCCAGCACCTGTGCCCTGGAGGGACTGGGGACAGGACTCACCGAGGGCCAGGTGCCTCCCGGGACAGCCTCTCTGCGGGGATAGTGCCGCGTGCCAGCCAGGGAGAAGAACTGCTGCACAGCCACGGAGCGCGTGGACTGCGCGGGAGACCGGGAGCTGGGCGGCAGCGGGGACCCCTCGGGGCACAGAGCTGCTGGGACACCCCGGCCCCACGCACCACCTCCGCAGGAGCCGTCCCAAGGGAAAAACAAAGTGCACTGGCTTATGGATTTATTCCAAGGGATGGCTTTCGGGAGTAACTTTTTTTTAAAAAAAAATTCAATGATAAAATAAGCAAGAGTAAATGAACCGTTTTTTAAGAAAATGTTCTTTTTTGGTTCTGTAAGGAAAGCCTGCGCTGCGGTGTCAGAAGTAAAGTTGTCCCAAATGTGTCTGTGTGGAGTTGCTGCCTGTTGTGCCTCTCGTGCGTGGGGACAGTGGCTCTGCGATGTCCAAGGGCCCCTGGTCTAGGGATGGCTGGGTGGTCCCCGAGACCCCAGGGATTTCGGGTCCCTCTGAGGGTGTGGGCCCCGTGTAACATGGAATGTGGGGAGTGGGAGCGCCTGGATCTCCCCCACTGCTGCAGAACAAACCTCACAGCCCTGCAAGGAGCTGCGGGTCCCCCCCTTCCCCAGTCCCTGTCCTAATTCTGGGCTGTTCCTGGTGATGAATTTAAGCAGCAGTCCTTAATTAGCAGCTGCAGGGCACGGACTGTGCTGTCAGGGACATGTTCCTCAGATACTCATTTACCTCCACATTACTGTAGGCATTAATGAATGGAAACAGCAAGAGATCCAGCCCCAGCTCTGCTCTGTGGGCAGTGCCATGTCCTGGGTTGCTGAGCCGGGTTGCTGCACAAGGCAGAAACGAGTCCAGCTTTTCAAAAGTGGAGTTTCTTTCCCTTTCTCAAGCTTGCTTGGATTTAACCTCTGCCTCCTCTGAGTGCTTGGCCACAGCAGCAGCCTGAGGGCAGGGCCAGCCAGGGGAGCTGCTGGGCGATGATAGCAGTGGTGTTAGGAAAGTTGTCAGCATCCCTTAAACCCAACCTTCTCTCTGGATGAGGTGCCCACAGGCTGTCCCTGCCTCTGGGGACACAGGGGACCCTGCCCAAGGGGCTGCCAGGGGTGACCAATAGTATGCCCTCCAGCAGCAGCACCCCGTGCCCCGGGTGTGATTGCTTTATCCATAGAATAAGCAAGTTAATGAACATCTGGTCTCCATAAACCAGATCAATTAAAATTAATACCCATCTTAGTCATTAAATGAACAAGTTAACCATACTCTAAAACAGCCATAAGGAATGCACAGCTTCCCACCGGGCCACACTGAGCGAGAGGAAATCCATTTTGTGGCAGAGTTTGGCGAGTGGGTGCAGAGCCACAACTCCCAGCACAACGTCCTGCTCTGGGCACCTCCCGTGTCCCAGACATGACCATGGCCACCCCCATGGCCACAGCATCATTGTCCAGAGGCACCCAAGGGCACCGCGCTGGCTGGCACATATCGAGCATGGGGATGGCAGGGGCGTCCCCCTGATTCACAGAGCTCTGTGCTGGCAGCTGAGCCCCAAAATGAGCTGACCGGGTTGTCACACAGGGTAACTGGACTGAACCACACCCAGCCAGGGCTCCCCCTGCCCCACAGCCTCCTTGGTCAGCCTTGGGGTTGTACTTCCCAGGTGGGAGCTACACTTCGCCCAGGTCTCTCACACTTTGAGGCTAACCCAGCTACAATTCTCATTGCTCCACACCCATTCCCAGCAAAGGCATCACCAAACACCAGTTTGCAATGGTTTGGATAACCCCCACACCAACAGAGGGGGCAGACACAGGGGAGCGATGCTTGCTCTGAATTCAGGGCATACTCTCATTCCAAGCACCACATTCAGCTGTCAGCAGCACAAACCCCTCCAGGCTGTCCCAATCTTCATGAAACAACAACCCTTCTCCCTTGATTCTCAGCCTGCAAGTCCCACCTGTGGCCACCAACACCAACTACTGACAAAAAAAATCGCTTTCTCAGGGGAAAATGGACTCTTTCCCCAGCCTTCACCCAGGGGAAGAGATCCATGTCAAACACAGAAGCAGCAGAAAAAATAACCCTTTGGCTCTGCCAGCCCTGCCAGCTCACGTTTAAGCAACAGAGGAAAGAACTAAATGAAAGCATCATTCTGCTCCCCTCCCTTTCCTACAGACTGACCCCAAACTGCTCAGTGCCATGGGCCCTGTTCTGCCAAACACAGCCAAGAATGTAGGTGGTATCACTTCAGTTGTTTGCTTTACTCATAAATTCACAAATCCAACAAAATTCAACAGAAATCGGGATTAGGCCTGTACAATCCATATATAAAAAGAGTTGGTTTATTGTAGTTCAAATACATAAACTGAACAATCCCAACATTTTCAAAATTAAACTTTAGAAACACAAGTTTAACATTCAAAACAGGAGTATAGTTTACAAGAATTGCCCAGAGAGGGAATCCACAGTCTAATCCAGAGTATGCAAAGATCACTTTATTGTAAATAAAAATGTGTTGATACAACCGTCCTGGCCTGCTCGGTCACTTCTGGGATGCACCAAGTGTTTCCAGCTTTGAGCAAAAGTTATTAGACAGATCTTCACTTGGGCAGAGCAACCTGACTGCAGCTAATTGATGGCTGGGGGCAGGAACAGAGCAGCCTGTGAACAACCCGGGTTTAGCCTCCGAGTCCCAATTCTCTGCTCAGCTCAAACCCTGGCTTTAATGGATTTAGTTCCATTCCCAAGGGTGGAAGCAGAGAACTGGGGCCGGTGTTTCCAGGGCAGGCTGTCAGTGATCAATAATTTAGGCTATGAGAGCATGTCACCTCCTCAGCCAGGGACTGCGGGAACCATCAGGCAGCTGGTAGCACACACGTAGGACACGCTCACATGTATGACACTGCTGAGAGGAAAGCCCCAGGTACCAGACATCCACACCTCACACGTCCCACCCTGAGACCCGCAGTCACCAAACAGCCCCACACCTTGGGATTCATCAGTCATGCCCCAATTAACTCATAAATACCTTTAACATGGGGTTTTGTTGTTGTTTCCCTCCCCAGAGACCATTTTATGTTCACAAATGCTGCTCCTGCCTCTGCTCCTCAGATGTTTGAATATATTCACGGCAATGGATGTGTGTAACCTGACAGATGGCTCATGCAAGCGTTTGGATTTAACAGACACCCTTGGACCAGGAGCATTCCGTAACTATTTCGTGGTTCTCCGCGTGGGCTCGGAGGCGGTGGGGGGCGGGGGTGGCCCGCGCCGGTCCAGGTCATCCACGTAGGACACGATGAGCTTGCGCCGCTCCTCTGGCACACAGTCCAGCACCAGGTACCGCTTGTCGTTCTGCAGGATCTTCTCCACGTCCTTCAGGTGCTGATCGGACTCCTGGATCAGCTTTTTGGATCTGAAAGCAAGCAGGAGAATTACCACTGGAGCGTAGGCTGGGAACCCTCAGGAACAGCCCTGCTCCCGAGGTGGCTGCTCGGGCTCTGGGAGGCTGCCCCACCATAAGGAAGCACAGGGAGTCAATGGACAGGCCAGGCAGGGAAGGGTGCAGGGACCTGGCCATCTTCTGAGCTAGAAAGCTGTTGTGCTATGTTGGGACTGGGCACAGGAAACAAAGGCTTGTTGCCTACACTTGTGCTGCATTAACTAAGCGCCATGAAAGACTCAAGTAACTTAGACATCAACTTGTGCTTGGAGAAAACAGACATCCATTTGCTGCTGTTTGTATGGCAAAGCACTATAAAAGCCAAGTCCTGAGCTGGCATCACACCCCCCACCTGTAGGTGATGAATTTGGTCTCTTTGAGCAGCGTCCGGAAGTCGGCTTTGGCAGTGATGTATTTGTCTCGGATGTATTCCTCAAACTCCCTTTGCTTTTTCTGAAAGATGAAAGATACACTGAAACCACTGAATGCAGCTCCAGCACTTCCTGCAACTAAACACACTGAACACCAGTAATAATTACATGTTAAGTATACTTTTCCTTATCTTTTACATTTTTAATTTTTTCCAAATGGTATGTAATTACTAACACCTGCATTCACACAGAGCACAATCCACTGCAGCAGCCACCAACTCACTTCTCTGTACCCTGCACCACACTAGAAGTCAGCAAGAGTGACACAAACCACTTACCCTGTCACTCGAAGAGAATTTAATGCACCTTGGATCTTCTTTAATGATTTTTTTCACTTCTTTCCATGTTGATGTTAAGGTTATCTTTCAAAAGAAGCAAAAATAATTAAAACAAAATTATATTTTAAGAATACAGAATGCAAACACTAATACTGCTGAAGCCTTTAAGTATCTCCCAAGTCCACTGAGGAAGTTGCTGCCGCATTTAACTGCTGGCTTTTGATTATTCATACTATGACAGGTATGGAAACATAATGCAAAAATTTTTTTATGAAGGCGAAAAGAGACTGGTGAAGCAAAGTGGCCCCCAAAAGTAAAACCAGTCAGACTGTGTGACAGAAAAACAGAAATCCCAACAGGCTGCAAAGATTTTTCAGTTCCAACATCAACAGCTCTTACCGCTGAAGTTTCATCCAGAAGTTGCCTGAAGTGTTCCCTCTTCTTTTTGGTAAGTGCCTCAATGTGTTCATTAAAAAGCTTCTCTTTCTCCTCTCTCTCGAGCAGGGACCCCGACTCCCAGCGGTGATCTTTGCGCAGGGTCCTCCTGGTGTCAGACCAGGACACGTCTGAAGAACGCACCTGAGCCAGAGATGATCTGCTTTTAAACCAGTTTTTCTAAAGTTCACTGATAATTCCTATATCCTTATTTTTTTATTATTTATCTTGTTTGAAGTTAAGGTTAAAATAAAAGATAAACCCCCAGCTTTTAAGAAGAGGCTGTGGCAGATTCCACTGTCCCCTGACACAGCAGATTCAGGTGTCCCCTGAACTGTTAGTTCAAACACTCAACAGGCAATGGCAAAGGAAATCCCCCTGCATCAGTTTGAAGCAGATGGAGATGTTCCCACTGGCCTGGCTGAGCATTCTCAAAACCAGAAAATTCCAGCACTCCCTCCCTCTGCGCACAACACCCTGTGTTCACCAGAGTGCTTGGAAAGGCAGTTTTGGAGATTATAACTTCCAGAGACAACAGGAGCTCTGCCAAAACCCTCCATGGGATTCTACCTCATATAAGCCAAACTTCCAAACACCAGAAGGCTTTTACAGGGAGCACTGATCAGCTAAAGCCTGCCCTGAGCAGCTGAGGGGCCTGTCCGTGCCTCACCATGTCCGACAGCAGTGCTTTGAAGTTCTGTATGGCCTCTTCCCGCTTGTGCTGCTCCCGCTCCCGATCGATCTCCTTGGTTTGCTCCGAGCGCGCTTTCTGCACCTCCCGCTCTCGCTCCCGCAGGCTCGCCTCGATCCGCGCCTGTCGCTCCAGCTCCTTCTCCTTCTCAGAATCTAAGTTCTGAAAGGCAAAGAACACAGCACCTTTCACTAGACAGGTAAGTGAACTCAAGGGTTATCAAACTTAAAGGCAGCTTGGAACAAAACACTTCAAGGGAATTTGGGATCTATGGATTACAAAATTTTGCTTCAAGAGCTGTGCTGAAGCATCACAGGGTTTACATAGGGGAGAGACAAGTTTGGTCACAGAACAACCATTCCCAGGAGCATGTTGTGTTCAGCAATAAACTCTGAATAAGGGGGTACAGGGTGATCACTGCTGGCCCAGTTTTACATACCCAATCATTAAGTGCCTGGAAGAGAAAGGTAGGAATAATGGATTAAAGGAGAAGCAGCAGTGAAGGAACTATGTATGGACATATATCCCTGGAAGAAGCTCAGCTGATACGGAAAACCACAGCAAAGGAAACACTGCCCATCCTAGGAGCAAGTAATCAATGTGGTGTCTGTAGTTTCTCAAGTTTTACAGCCATTTTTACAACCAGTGGCTTCACAGGAGTCTCTGAGGGGTAAATTCTGCCAGATATCATGTGTGTGCACATAGGTCTCACGAACACCCCACCAGGGACTGAACTTCTAAGTTCCAAGCTGCCATTCTGGGGTACCAGCACAGTAACTCTGGCACGGAATTCTCTTCAGCAGAGATGAGTCTGCCCACAGCACACCCCCAGCCACACTCCCAGTGCTCCCTGCTGACCTTGGCTATTTTCTCAATGTACTGCTTGAACAGGTCCTCCCTCTGTGAGGAGCTGTCCACCGCCTTGTACCGTGGGTCAGTCTCCACTTTGTCCTTCACTTTGCTCCAGCGAGACTGACTGTCCAGGTGGTGGTTTGCCAGCAGCTCAAAGAAGTCCATTTTGATCTGTTGTACAGACAGAAACAGAGAGACAACACTTGAGAAAGACACTTTGATATCCCACAGTTTGTTCTTATGAAAAAAGGACTCGACTTACCTCCATCAGAGGGAGCACATTAACATTATATACCATTGCAATTTAGAGAAATCACTAAAACTCTGAATTTAGCCATAACTACAGCCCAAATTCACTGTCCCTTCGGATAATTTTGCTAAAGCAAATACATTAAGGTGATCCACTACACCTTAGATGAACTCTAGTCTTTAAAGAATAATCTGCCAATAGAGTTTTTATTATTTTATTTCAATTTAAGATTGGTTTTGGGCTTATATATATATCAAATTTACAAGTAACTGATGCTGCATGATAGCCCTTTGCATATCAGTACTCCAGAAGCCACACATCTTGAAACAGGGCTCTAGAGCAATCAGGTATTTATGGATTCATCCTCCAGGTGTACAATGAACAGAGGTGAATGCTTGGATCTGCCGACAAAGAGCAATGTCTTAAGATGGCTCTAACCAACAAAGAATTACCCCACATTACAATTAAGTAAAATATATAATTAAATTATATTTAGGCTAATTTGTCAATTGGAAATGGCATGTCAGCACTCTGTCCATAACAACAGCCATTGCAAGGGCTGGCAGAGGATCAATCATTTCAATTTCAACACAACCAGCAACACCTTTTCATCTGAACCCCCAGAACCAGCAGTTATAAGGGCAACTACTGTGCCTTTATCAGATATCTTGATTTCTGGGGTAGATGATTTCCCTGTTCTGCTGCACTTTAGCTCCCTGGTCACCACTGTGCTCCTGGCAGGCTGGTTTGGCCCTTCAGCCTCCCTCTCCCAAAGCAGAGGTGAGGGGCTGGATCCCCTCACTCGCCATGGGGCAGGGAATGCTCGAGGACCCTGCAGGCAGGGAGAAGGGCTCTGCCTCCACAGCTCCCCACACCCTGCCGGGACACAAACTAAACCCGGCTTTATGGCACACAAATTAAGAGCCCAAAATCCAGAAGAAGGACTAGCTATATGTTATTTGCTACTTATCTCCCCTCCTCAACCCTTAAAAATGGAAACCAGCAGAAGCAGTTTAGCTGCAGAACACTGAGGTTCCTCAGGGAAGGGAGCAGATGGACAGAGCAGGCTCCGCTTGCCGGAGACCTGGCACATCCCCATCCTCTAAAACATGCTTAGCTACATGATGCAGGAACGAAATGAAGATCAGCAGCCTTGCCCACCAATAATTTCAGTTCTTCAAAATATTAACATATAAACATAAAAGGCTCTACAGGCTCTTTCTTTACGATCCCAAAGAAGACTAAGGCAGTAAAGCAGAGATCAGAGAACAGCCCGTTAGTGCCAGCGGGACGTTGTGCTACAGCTACAGCACTACTGTTTTATCTTAAAGGAGCTCAACAAAATGCTAAGCAAACTGTTTATTCATTATAAAATTAAGAATGTTGTTTCAAAACATCTTAAAACATGCATGCAGTATTGAAATATGAAGCTTTCTAAGCCATGGCATTTAAAATATTTGTTAGAAACCAAACAGTTCCCAGCTGTTACTACAGAAGTCTCTAAGGTAAGGGTATCTCCAAGCTCCTGCACAGATCACCTGTGCACGGACGTGTTCCACAGGATGGGGGCTGCACGCCTGTCACACTGCTGGGAGCACTGTGGCACCAGCTGGCACACAAACCCTCCCCTGAGGCCACCACCCCAGGCTGCAGGAAGGTGCTCCCATGAGAGCTGCCAGCAGCAAACCCTCTGTCTCCTGGGAGCTCCTGCCCAGCAGTGTGGCTGCCAGAGGCACCCCTCATTCCCTCAGGAGCTGCTTCCCAGCTGTGTGGGCACCAGCAGGGCTCCTCAATCCCTCCGGAGCTCCTGCCTGGCTGTGCAGCCACTGGTAGGACCAGCTGTGGCCTCTCCAGCCCCTGACTGGGCAGGGATCAGGAGGGCAAAGGCAATTCTCTCCCCCACTGAAACACCAAGGGCACTTGAAAGCTGTGCTTTAGAGCACTGAAGCCTGACTTCACTCAGGTGCCCCGTGCACAGCACAGGGGTTGCCAGGTAATTTTAAATTTAAAAGAGGAGAAAATGTCTCCATAAACTGAGTATAAAACATCTCACCAAGGAATAACCCTTTCAGATTCCAGCTCTGGATGGTGAGTTCCATGTGCCTGCAAAGAGGGACTCACTCGACCAAGTCGAGTATCACAGAGAGGTCTGGACCTGGGGCAGGTGACAGGGACACAGCCACAGGGCTGCAGGGCACCTGCAGCTCAACACTCCAGCGAGCCTGTAAAGTGGGATCTCAGGCTCATCCACCGGCACGGCTCGTCCCAGGGACACGGAACAAGGCAGTGCCTGGGACAGCACAGGAGCAAATGGATCTCCATCACCTGCCCACGGTCCCTCCCCTGATATCCCCAAGCCCCCCATACTCCTCCTCTGCCATCTGAGATTTACTCACTGAAATTAGGCACAGGAATAAAACCAGCCCCTGGGATCCCTGGCTGCTTCTTCCCCATCCCATGAGCCATACGTCCATGAGGCAAAATCAAACACTGTATCATCTAAAACCCTTACATTAAAGATTTCTGTAAAGTTGACCATCCCTAAGTAAAGATTTTGGACTTTTACAACAGACTGAGAAAGCTTCAGGTTAAATGCCTTAAATTTTCTTTTATGTTTTAAGCACTTTCAAAATAAAAGGAAAATAAGGCTGAAAACATTTCAGGTGTATTTAGAAGTCTTTTTTTTTTTTTTTTTTTTTGGCAGTTAACACATTGTAGGTACAACTCTCATCACTTCACAAGGAAAAAAACTAAAAAAATGTAAAGTACCGGAACTGCGGGAGGCTAAAGTCACCACACAGAGATACCAATGCTTTCCTCACTAGGGAATCCCATAATATTTGCGTGTCAGTGATTGACAGCTGTCAGACTGAACTGATTGACAGGCCGCACAGCACATAACTGTAAAGTCTATCCACTTGTTATAAAACAGAATACATAAAATGGTTACAAAAGGCTTTTGGAGAAAAAAAAAACATTATTCAAAGCAAACAAATACAATCTCCTTTTAACTTTTCAATTTTAGAACAATCATGCAACAACAAAACTAATACATATTCTTTAAAGTCTTCAACTGTACTATTAAGCTGCAAAAATGCTTTAAAATTCTGTATTCACAATCAAAATGCAGTATGTAAAATCTAGTTTTGAACTACATCAGTTCCCCTCTGAAAGCATAATCATTTATGGAAAACAGCAGCAATAAGCCAACCTTTGTGAAAACTGAGTACAGAACCAAATTAGATCAGTGCACCCAGATTTTAAAAATATGCAAAGCTTCCTGAAGAATGAAATTGTCCCCAAACCTGACCCGTCCCTCAGCCCTTCCCCCTCCCAAAAGCATTCCAGGTAGGGAAATCTGCAATAACTTCATATTACAAAATAAACATTGCAGACTTCCAAATGCCCAAAATGATTAGCCTTCAGAGGTGACCTTCACTCACACACACACAGGGACGTGGCAGTAAGTGGCCCCAGGTTTTGGTGACCCCATTTGATGTCCCCTCTCCAGAGGGAAGAGCTGTTCCCCACCACCAGCAGTGCGGGCACGTGACATTGGGAGTTCATTAATCTGTAATAGCTGACCTTTAAATCTAATAAGTAGCAGTTTATACATAAGATCTATTTACTCAAAAAGTCCCTAAGTGTCTGCTTTGAGATGGAAAGGAAGGATATGGGAAGTGTTTGAACTTTAACTGGAGCAGCCTCAGGGAATTGCAAGTCCTGCCTGCCTCCAGTGACAGAGCACAGAGGTAATGGCGAACTGAGGTTCCAGCCAAACAGGACAAGACTCTTTTCCCTTTTCATGCTTCAGGATAATAGAATTTAAAAAAANTATCGAGTATTATTCCAGTTAAAAAGATAATGTTATTTGCTTGGGTAAATGAAAAAAAGTGTCATAATTTAGGCAAACTCGGCTTCACAAATAAACACAATTCAATTCTACATACTCTAAAAGCCAGTAAAACTGCAAACTTGAAATGGTTCAGACATACCAGGAGGACATCCCTGAAGTTATCCCTCCAGGAAAGCCCAGGCCTGTGCCTCAGGGAAGGCTCAGGGCAGCCAAGCACTGGCTCTGTCCCATCTCACTCACACCACTCACACTGCTGGAACTCAAGAGTCCCCTTACCTTCTCTCCCCTGGTCTTCGAGTCTTCCTTCTCCTTCTTTCTTGCCGCTGTGATAAACTCATTAAACAAGGCCTCTCGATCTTTCATCTTTTCAATTGCCTTGAACCTCGAGTCTTTAGCATGCTTGGCTGCAAATTCACTAAAAGTAGTTCTGCAACAAAATGGCAAGTGAACTCATTTGGCAGAGCTGTCTGGGCTGGGAGGCAGGTTCAGCAGGGAAATAGATCCTCTGCTGCAATACATGCCAGAGCACAACTTCAAAAACCCCAAAAGGCAAATCCTATGGTCTCACTACAGAGCTGCTCGACCAATGAACTCTATAAAAGGAGCCAGCACTCACACAAGAGGCGTTGTCAGAGACTTACAGGGGTGGGTTGGTTTGTTCAGGTACAGCCACCTGCAGAACGGGCAGGTGCAAAGAGAGACAACAGCATAACCAAGGAGAAGAAATGGGAAAAAAACCACAAAACTCAGTTGTCTACAAAACTCTTCTGTGGGTTAGCAGTTCAGCCACCAGTCTGTCCAAGTATTTCACAGCTGTGAAACCAAAAATCTCAGGTGCGTTCACTTGCAGCCAAACCATGCTAAGAGTTCACCAAGAAAACCAGCCTTTGGCAGGAGTCCCCAGAGAGCACTGGCTGTACCAATTCTTCCCCCTTCAGTGCACAGTGCAGAGCCTGAGCTTAAACCACATGGAGCTGAAACCCCTTCAAACACTATGGGCAGAGAGAGCAATGCTGGGCTTTCGACCCATCATCCCACAGCATTTCCCTGACCGTTCTCTCACCTCCAGGGCCAGATTCCAACCTGTGCAGTAGGTATAGTACTGCCACTTACCTCGGAAAAAAATCACTACTGTGCTTTTTCCAAGCTCTGATGCAAATCTGGCCCCAAGAATACGTGAGACACTTATAATCATAGGAATGTTTTCATCACAGCATGGAAATAATTAGACTTGGAAAATCCAGCCTACTGTTGCTGTAGGGTAAATTGAAACAAGAAGAGAATTTGGTAGCTTATTCAAAAGGATCAGAAAGTGAATGTAAAGCTAGATTGAAGAACAAGAGTTGCTCAAGTGAAGTGGAACACAAACTCTTGAGCATGTTGGACTGAGACGATAAAAAACCAGTCTGGCACTCACAGAAGTACAGCAATTTATCTTTAGACAAACACTGAAACCAGAAGACAAAGGATAAGATTAAACAAGACAGTATATCAGCTGGAACTCTCTTTCCCACCCCAGCCCATAATCAGTCCCAACATGACATATTGGAGACATGCTGGAAGCTGAGAATACTAAAGCCAACATAACTGTTTCTTAAAGCATTGACATGCCTCCATTTTCCCGACCTACTAGTGAGCTATTAGTCAGATTTGAAGCAGTTTAAAAGTTAACATAACACTAACTTGTCAACAGATTTCCAAAACCAGTCACTGGAAAAAACTGAGCTGAAATGAAACAAATGAGCTGCTATTTCACTGGAAAAGAATGCCAGATGAGCCAAGAGATGCTGAAAGAGGATGCTTTGGAGCTTATCTGGTGACACAAGCACATATCTCATGACCTCTGTGTGAGGAAGCTGTGAAACAAACAACCCCAGCAATGAAATCTTGAGGGTACATTCACTGTCATCCCCCCACTGTCAGTGGGTCTGAATCTGAGGGGTGTGTAATCATTGCTGTAGTAAAGCAAGTGAAAGATTCTATCATAATATCCTTAACATATTTTGTAACCAATGTCCTTCAGATACCCCCAAACCCAAGAAACTGCCCTACTATTGCTCAGAGAAGAAGAAACAGGGTTATTAAAGGAACTGTGGTGGATCCTGAGGCCTTTCTCACAATCCAGGCAGCATGCTGGGGATTCCTACAACTTGAAATACGTAAATCACTATAAATACGCAAATCATTAGAAATATGTAAATCATCATAAATCACAAGTTCTATTATTTCATGGATTAGGTGAATACAAGCAGAAAAAAGAAGATTTCAACAATATCTGATGATTTCTCTTTTTCGCCCATTCTGAACAAGGTTAATCAAACCAATACAACCCAACATCCTGCATTCTAGTAGAGCTTATGCACACAAACCACAAAGAAGCTCCTACCTTGGATTAATCTTTGCTTCTTCCATCATTTTCTTGAAATCCTCCTTGGCCTGCATTATTTTATTTTTCTTCTCCTTGCGCTCTTCCTCTGCTCGGGTTTTCACATACTGATCAAACACCTACAGAAACACCAGTCACACACAGCAAACACACAAACCTGACACACAGCTCTAGGTAAGAGGGAGGAAAGATCCCACTTCCTTCCTTCTCTCCTGTTTCCTTTCCTCTCACCACAGAACCAACACAGACAAGGCAGAAAGAAGGGGTAGGGACTCTTTGTATTTCAATATGGAAATGATCCAAGCTGCTGCACATGCAGGGTGCTGTACCTAACACGTCATATGAGACCTGGAAAGAAGTTCCTCACACATTTCAGTTAACATTTTCCTGGGTCCCATGTTTCAGACACTTCCTGTGTTCTTGAAGCTTTCCATTTCCCTAAATCCACTCGAAGAACAGCTGCTGAAGTAAGAATTTGCTTAACAACAAAAATGCACTTTAGTCTTTTTAAAGAAATAGCTAGATTGTTCACTATGCCAATATTTTGAATAGACACTGATAACTCTCACCATTTCATTCAGGTTTTGGCAGCTCTGTACACACACAACTTTCACTGTATTAAAATATGAGATCTTCTGACCACAGGAAATAAAACAACTATCAATGCTTTCTGTTGTTGGCTTCTTCCATTTCCAGACAAACCCTAATCATGACAAAACCCCCTTGCAACACTGATTAGTCTGGAAGGTTTGCAGGAATTAGAACAGACTGAGGATTCAGATAAACCTGTACTAGCTGTGTGTGGATGGGGAGTGAGTTTGATGCTTTTACCTGTTTCCTTTCTTTCGGGTTGAGCAGTAAGTAACGAGGATCAAACACGATCTTGTGCAGCTCTTTCTCCCATGTTGAAAAGGCAGACACCTTTAATTAAAAGAAGACAAATACACAAAATATACAGAACTTGTATTGTTTGCTTGAAAACTCTAAGACATCTGATAAAAAGAGGGAAACAAACTCATCCTGGAGTTTTCATCACTAACAGATGATGGAGGTTGTCATAGAAAGTTTCAACACTAACTCACTCCGAAAACTTCTAAATGATAATACACACTTATTTACTACTGTTGTGTGACGTTAATAACAAAAAGTACATTGGAAGAAAAGCCTTGAGAGGGTGTGTTCCATAGGCAGTTGGAAGCACTCATCACATTTTTCAGTTACTATCCAAATTCATATTCAAATAGCCTAACTTATCTATCAAAATTGATTGGCATCAAGTAGATCGCAGATTTAGTTAACTAATAGCAAAAAGTCTCCCATTGAAGGATAAGATTGTACAGAGTAGAGTGGAAGTTGCTTCTTTTCTCAGTAGGAGCATTTCCAAAAACATTAAGCATTTCCAAAACAATAAGGATGTCCAGGTTGTGTGTCTTGTCTATCTTCAATGGCAGCTTCCAATTAGGTAATTACTTAACCTGGTGAAAAACTGGAAATAAAAAAATCTGTCTTGACTCCATTTCATTTCAGTTACTTAGAAATCAAAACATTGCTGTAATTGTACATTTCTTTGAAACCTGGAGTCTTGTACCATCTATTGACCAGAGGAAGGATGAGACTGTTTCCTTACACAAAACATCACAGGTTCAGAATTCACCAAGAACTGAGACCTCTGCCCAACCTCCCTCTCACACACAGATTTCTGGCCTGAACCTCTCTCCCTCTCTCTCCTCACACACACACACACACAGGTTTCTGACCCCTCTTTCCAGCAGCATGTCCTTGAACTGCTTCATCCGAGCCTCCAGTGGGACAATGGCTCTCTCTCGAGCAGCTTTAATCTCAGCCTCCATAGCAGCCTCCTTCTCAGAATCGATGTCTTTGATATCATCTTTCCTGAAAAACAACAAGCACAAAGTGTAATTTGAGAAGTAAAATTCCAGCCCTCTAGGTCAAAAAACAAACCATGCCAGGACAGGATGGGTATCACCCACTGCTGCAGAAACACAGGCTTACAATCTATGAAAGGCATTCTCAGACACGGAGATGAATGCTTTCCTGCTGAGAGCTCAGGAGCCAAGGTATGCCAAGTAACTTCGGTGCCAAGAGACAACTCCAAGCAATCAGCACACTCTGGCTGCAGTCAAAGGTCTTGCCAGATGTGCAGCAGATTTTACACGAACAGTGCTAATTTTCTGATCTCCTGTTCAGGGCCATGAGACACTAAAGGTGTTTGTTCAGACTGGGAACACCTCACAACCTTCTGGACAAGTGTGCTGTTTGCTGATTTAGGTTCACTAAGACCAAATACCCATCATCCCAAACAACCCCCATCCCTCACTGCCAACAGCTCCACGATCATCCCAAAGAGCACACGACCACAAATAACATGGCAAAACCACCCTTAAAAGAGCCTAAATACATCACGTTTCACTTCCAAAAGGCAATCAGACCAAAATACCTAAACCAAACCCTTAAACGTTTATAACAGAGTGAAAATAGAGAAGCCACTATGAAAATCTAGATGGCTGGATATTTTGGCAACAAAGTCTTGTGCCCAGAAATTAGTGAACAACAGAAGCAAGTTATGTAAGATAAACTGCACTCAAAATACTCCTTGATTTCACCAACTTACACCATTTCTTTACAAAAGAGAAGCTAATTCCTCTCCGCATAGTTGCAGCTATCTCAGGGAAATATCAAATACCTGAGCTGCTGACCAGCAGAAAGCTGATGACTGTGTTCCCCAACCCTCTCAGTTCCTGTTCTACTCTGCTGGACACAACACACGTCTCAGGTGACAAACTGTGTTTTACCTACACAGACTGCTCGGTATTGAAAAAGCAAAAACTTACTTGCGCTTTTTTATTTTAATAGGCTCATCTTCATTTGCTTCCTCTGCAGCTTCATGCTCTTCTCTAACTGTAACAGATTTCAATAACACTTTAGATTTTATGTTGACAAAAAGTTTGTAATTTATGTGTGAAGTCTCCTGCACAAACAGAGGACAATGTGTGCAGCAATGGTGTTCTGACAAAGACACATGGCTCTCAAGTCACTTTCAGAGTAACACTATGGGAATTTGGGGGGCAGGACTAGTGGACTTGTGGCCAACTCGGGATTTAAAATGACAAACACTGACCTCTTATTTCCAGGGGAAAACAACTCAGGCTAAATAGTGTAATGAAGCACATTTGAATCTCCTGATTACCCACTTGCACTTTTCTCTCCTCCAGCTACCAAGCCCAAATATCATCCCAGCACCATTTACTAGAATTCAGGCCAAAGAGAAATCTCACCTCAGCAGCCCCCTGAATATTCTCTGCTCTTGGCAGCTGTTTCCAAACTCTACTCCGACTGATGACCTCTAAGTTAACTCTTCTGTGAGAGCTCATTCGTACATTATGATAAATCTTTCCTGGCCTCTCGCTTATAAAACTAACAAATGCCCTCTTTAGGCAGTAAAAACTGTGGGGTTTTTCAGCCTGTTGACATTTTGCAAAACAATCAACCTTGTCAGTATCTACTTTCTTCAATGGGCTGTTTTCTTCCCCAAAGAACTCTGCAATCTGCATTCCCACCAGCCTCTTACATTCCACATCGACACAAATTTTCAGTATGTCCTTACATTCCTGTTACTTATTTAAATGTTACAAGCTTTGGATACCAACACAAAGTAAATGCTAAGTTATATTCAGGCTTCCTAAGATGGCAACAGGATTGCTCTTACTAAGTTTTTTTCCTTCTTCCATTCCTTTCTTGTGGGGAGGTTCTTGGATAATTTTGTCCACATCAGCTCTCCCAATGAGGTCGTCGGGCCGGTCCCACATGGACAGTCGGGTGGTGGGGTTGTAGAAGAACACACGCTCGTCACCTGTCCACACCACACACCTGGGGATGGGACAGGAGGGCTCACATTACCTTGTCGTCACTCATGGTACCATTATCGTGTTCACAGACTGAAGCACAATGTTCACACACACCCCCCAACCAGGTTACACTGACTGCACAACTGCCAAGAGGGACCCCCTGAGAACTGCTGCTTTTCTCAGTCAGCTGATTTGAAAATGCAGTAATTGAAATCTGACATTGAAAAAAGCATGTTTAAAATTGCATTTATCAGGAGCTGCAGGAGACCCACTTCTCTAGAAAAATGTTTCAGAGAGTGGAATCAGACTTTTGGATAAAACGTACCTCATCTCCCCAATGCTCCACAAAGTATGAGAAAAAACAACCTCAGGATCTTACCAGATTTTTATAAGCGATGGGATAAAAGAGCCACAGAGACAATTTAAAGGGAGACAGCTTTAAATACCAAACACTAATAAAAACCAGCGTCAGCTAAATTGCAAAAATTAAAACAATTTACTTTACCTTTCCCATCAGGAAGATTTTTACCTTTGTCATGCAAACGCACACAAGATGATTTACATATAACAGCAAGAGTCCCCCTCCTCATCACACCAAACAGCCACCTGAGTAGTTTCTGGGCCAAATTTAAAAAACAAAAAGTTTGTTTTGGCCAGCAGCTGCAGCTATTTGTTCCCCGAGGCACAGGGCAAGAGAAGCCCAAGATTTTTTTTTGGCCAGTATTTCATACGAGATCAGGAGGAGTCGGTGGCAGGTGAAGGGGCTGTGACATGAAATCCTGGCATTGGACCCCTGGGACTGCAGGCACCGAGGGGCACAACAGCCATGCTGAGCACCAGGAGAACTGGCACCGTGTGAGCAGCTCTGGCTGGAGGAGCACAGCACTGCTGGGGACAGGAGTACACCAAGAACAGGCTCGTCACACCCTATCACTTGTTCTAACCCCCCACCAGCCTCCCTGGTGGCTCCAGGAGCAGCCCAGTCAAGCCCAGGGCAGCAGCCACCTACCATGGTGTGCCTGGAATAGGGGTTGTGGCAACTGGCTTGGCCTTCTGAGCTGCCTTCTCTTCCTCTGTCATTTCTTCCTCTTTCGGCTCCTCAAGGGAAAAACAAGTTAGAGGACCAGGCAGTGACAGCTGGGAAATTAATTATTATACAGCAGCTAAAGCCAGCAACTGAATTCTGTGCTTTTGCCTACTAAACTACATTGAAGTTCACAGAAATCAGGATAAAAGCTTTAATTTTCATTCAAACACCCCTTAGCATCCTTAAGAACTATCCTGTTCAGCACAGCAAACACCTTCCAAGGAAAAAGCTACTTTTGTTTACTGAAAACACTACAGTACACTTTCTAGGACACATAATGCTAACAGCCTAAACTTAGCAGTTACAGCACATGTGAGCTTTGTGTAAAACTGTTCAAAATAATGAAGTAAATAAATAGAGAAAAAAAAAATTAAATATTTCAAACATTCAGGGCAAGTTTCATTTTATGAGCACCTTAAAATCAGTGAGAGAACACCACATCTACATAATGAGCTAACTTTTTCCCCAGGTTCTCACTAATTTCTTAACTCACATACTATGTATATTTCTTTTAAATGTCTTTTTTCCATTATGTAAAAAAATAAAAATAAATAAAGTCTGAGTGCAAAAAGGAAGGCTTTCAAAATTCCCTCCAGAATTTAAGAACTCAAATGACTAACCATGTCTTCTGCCAACTTGCCTGGGCTGAGAAGCAGCCACAGCTGTGGGATGTGGGACTCAGAGTGGCCAGACTGACTATTGTGTTCAAGGTCTTTTACCTCCTTTATCAGCTCTTTTATAGGTTCTTCTTTTGGCTCTTCTTCTTCTGTCTCCATTGGTAAAGGCTCCTCTGAGGGTTCTTTAATTGGCTCTTTGACCTTCTCTTCCATTTTTTCTAAATAAAGATAAGACTCTTCCTGAAGAACCATTACAGAACCACAACAAATTTCTTTTTTTGGTGTAGTTTTCCAAGCACAACATCAACCCAAAACTTCTTTTCAATGTATTCGCACCACTTTCTGTCCCACTTAGGCTTTGTAGACTCTGCTTATGAAGTCATGGTTAACACCTGAGTCAAGGTCTGCTTGGGAGCGGAAAATGAATTATTGTGAGCTAGCTATTATATTAAAAAGCTTACAAAAGGGTACCAACAGGACTCCTGAAATATCAATAAAATACCAACCAACAGTGCAACACTGAATACCACTTTCGGATTTCAAATTTAGTTTTTGAAGATCTGAAATTCAGCACAACTATCTTCATTTTTTCCCAGTTTACAGCCATTAGAATAATTGACTTTTCCCCCTCACTTTCTGTCTGCAACTGTAACCCTCTCAAATATGTGTGTACATGAAGTACTCACTTTCTAAGGGCACAGGAAGACACATTTACCCAAGGCACAGGATTTGGGAGCAACTATAGAACTGAACACTCTTAAAGTGCAGTGGGAAACTGCAACTTTCAAACTCAAGACCAACTCATGTGGATATTTACCATCAGAACTTCAAAATATTCTTAAGGGAGATCAGGGATTAGAATCATTCCCGCTGGTGTTTTGAAACACAACTCCAAATGGTCTACGCAGTGTTCACAGTGTACTGTTGTAGAAAAAAAAAAAACCAAAACAAAAGTACCTTTTTCTTTCAGTTCTTGGGGTTTTTCCCATGTGGACTCCAAAGTCCTGTTGTTGTAGTAGTAAGTCTTCCCATCTGCTGTTTTGTACTCCATCCACTCGGAGACGGCGGTGGCTCCCGCCAGCGACGCAGGGGAGGCGGCGATGGCCACCTGCGGGTGGATCATGGGCACGATGGGGGGCGCCATGCCTGGCAGGACTCCTGGGCAAAGGGAAAAAGGAGAAAGAAAACAGTAAGTGACAAAGCAGGACCTAAGGACCAGCACCTAGCACGTTAATGACTTCACTTACTAATAATCGGCCCATAGAAATTAACAGAAGGGTTGTTTTTCAAAGTTAAATTGGAAAGCAAGGCATTGTAGCCGAATTTCGTTCCTGTGCTTTGCAATCAGTAATGACCATTCCCAGGCAAATTAGATGGCTTTTAATTTTAATTAACGTGTAATTCTGCAGAGCACAAAGCTTGTTGACTTTTAGACATTTGCTTTAATATTTCAAAATTAAGTGCTCTATTTATTAAAAAATCTTTATGAGATCACTGTAGCAAAAAATGATTTTTTTAAAAATCTACTGCAATGCTTAATTATGGTGGTGTTGTAAGAAATATTCCTATTGCTCGTAAAAAAGGCAACAGTGGCTTGAATTTGAGCCACAGAATATAGAGTAGAACTCTGACAAATCTTAAATTAATTCAAAGCCTTAGATAAAACCTGATGGGAATGAAATTGTATCAGATTGTTGGGTTTGTTTAGTACTGCAAACTGATTGGGGGGAAAAAAAAAAAAAAAGGACATTTTATTGAAATCCTAAAGCAAAATGGCAAGCAAATATCCAAAGGTAAGAAAGCCAGAATGCTGCACTATCCTATTATCTCTCCACTCATCCCAACAAACTGGGTATAAAGAACAGATTTAGAATGACAAGTTCTAGAACAACCAATTGGATAGGACTGGAACTACAAGATCATAAATTTGAGCCTTTGACATTGAAAAAGTCTTGTTTTAAATAACGGAAAAGCACACATTACAGTAACATGTTCTCAGTGAGTGACTGTTCTTAAATCCACAATTGAAATATGAAAGTTCACACTCAGACGCACAGACACGCACACAACATGCGAGCACAGCCAGCCACTGCACACGTGGAGCAGGAAAACAAAAATCCACACAAGAAACTAGGAACTAAGTATGGGCATGAGAGTCACAGTCATTACAGAACTCAATGGTTACAGAAAACTGTACGGCAGTTTGGGTACACAATAAGCTGACACTAACAGTTATTTGGGAAGTTATTTCCTGGCCAAATATGATATTTGCATTTATACTAGTTTTGAAAATAAAGTATAGTCATTCAAGTGGGGAAGCAAATAAAGAAATAAAAGAAACAACCACATTCACTACCATGCCAACTTACAGACAAAACGAACTAGGATGGGTTTGGAAATTACCGGTCTTGGTGGTAGCGACTGTCTTTACATACGGGCAGCTGACTATTTGCATCATTGCTACACCTGCAAAACGGATAGGAAGCATGTTGGAAAGCTGCCATGGGACGTCAGCTACCACGGGGAGCTACGGACTTCCTGCCACAATTTGGAATGCTGTTTGCAGCTGGCAGAGAGGGAGCCTCCCGGCAAGAAAGTGTGAATTACTTTTGCTCCAACATTTTATGCCAGATCAAATATAAAACTAATTTTAAGCTGCAGCAACAGTCTCTGCCTACGTTAAACCAGCTGTTCAGCAAGTTACTGGGATGTCATTAAAAAGTAAACAAGGTATTTCAGTGAAGACTCAGGGGTTTAAGTTCATCCCAAGGGGTATGCAGCTCTCCTTGCAGGGCAGCGCCATGGGAAAATATCCCACTACTGGGGCTGCTTCCACAGGCCAGCTCTGCTGGGACAGACCCAAAGGGAGCAGTAGCACAGTGGAACTCACAGGCTTTGCTGTCCTCAGTCTGCTGCTGCACTCAGAGAGCAGGGTAAGGGTGGAAGGACAGATCTGAACCAGTCAGAGCAGTGAGAGGGGGTGACAGCCAAGTGCAATCCAGAGGGAAAGCTGAGGGTATGAGGATTATTACAGAAAGGCTGCAGGTGGAAGGAAGGGAGTAAAAAGCAATGACACTACAGACAGAAGTACACAAAGCTGCACTAGGTCAGGGGCAGCCCAAATTTTCTTTATTTGAGATTATCAAGAATGGCACAAGCTGGAAAATACTTGAAAAGCTGTAACTGGCTCTCAGAAAGGTGGCACCATGCACTGGTCTGCTCTACAGCTCAGTAAGAAATGACACACAAAGGTACAAAGAGGAAAGCAGCTCATCCTCTTTGATCAGGCCAAAATTCAGCAGGAAATTAGACAGGGATGAGGGGAATGCATTTCCAAAACCTCCATTTTGGGTGTGGAAGGCAACTATAGAAATTCTCTCTGGCTGGTCCAGTCTGGACACTCAGAAACTGAAACACTTCAGAAACCTCCCCTTCAAGGGTTTCAATTCATCATCTGAGGTGGGAAATGCTTCAGTGGAAAGTGAAATTAAACCCCTGTGGTTATAACCAAAGTAATTTCTATGTTTGTTCATTAGAGATCTAGTGTGGAAAGCATACGTAAATACTGTCAATTTATTTAACAATATATATTTGTGAGAAGACAGACTAGAATTGTAATTTTCTTTAGTAATGATTTCAATGAGAGAATCCCAAACTAGTTTTATTTTAAAAAGTATGAATTGAGACATAAAAACATTGACTTAAACAGCACTGTTTGAAGTGTTCATCTAAACTGGGGGAGTGGTCATGTCATGTACTTGACAGTGGATCTGAAAATTCGTTTTGTTAAGGAAGTTACAGCATGTCTCCAACGTGGGTCAGTATAAACACCACTATCTGCAGGGTGCTGGAGTTAGGGATGCTGCAGCGCAGGTAAGACTGAGCAAACACCCAAGCTTTTTCCTCTGCCAAGGTCATTCCCAAACATACAGCTGACTTAGAAGGTAGGAATTGAGAGAAAGCAGACTTACTTTTTAAGATCTGAGACTATGAGATATCACTAATCAACTCTTCCCTTGCTCTGTCTTACTAGAGTGTAACAGAGATTAACTGTAAAATTACTCGACAGGGGTATCTCCATCATCTCTGTCCCTTTTACAGTGTTTATCAACCCTCACAACCAATTCAAGTCAGAATTAGCTGAAAGCAGACAGATTTCATTCTGTAACCAGGTGAACTGACAAATGAGATCTGCTACTGGAAGCAGCACTTTGCTGCCAGGTGTTCTTCCTACATGCTATGGTTCCATCTGAGCCCAGCTCACTGGGATGACTGGTCAGAGCCAACACTTGTTACCAGGGAAGTTATGAAAAAGTAATTTTTCAAACATGAGTTTCAGGAGGAAATCAATGTTCCTGGTCTGTATTTGCTCCTGTACTGCACTAGTCCCAAAACTTTTTGACTGAGAGCCCACGAAAAAGTCCAACCCAGGCATATACCCAGTGCCTCCATTTCCACTGGTACTCTGCTCCACTGCTCTGACCATCCCCACTTTATCTGACAGGTAACACTTTTGTAGATTATATCCCTCACAGGTGTGCAAGGACCCTTCACACCATGCTGATGCCTTGCTGGCAAGGTCAGAATTTGCAGTTCAGAGCATTCAGCTGACCACTTTTAAGGCTTAACCCAATTTACTGTTCTTCCAAACCTTAAAAATATACAGACTTCTCCCTCTATCCTTTATTCATTTGTTGTTCAGCCTTGAATATCACATTCAAGTATTTGTTTCCTGGCTTAAAACAATGAGTCCTACACTGTGAATTCCTTTTCAAGCCAGAACAGATAAAAGTAGCTTTGCTCAGTTATTTTAAAACCAGAGGCAGCTAAAAACTGGTGCTCTCTTCTGTTCAGCATTTTAACTGTTTTCAGGCTTGTTTCCCTTACCAAGAGAGTGTTCTGAAGGGTTACTTTTCATCCACCCAATTCAGTAGAAGACCTCCCTCCACCTACACCAGGTGGCTGCACTAGGAGGACAACAGGGAGATCACCTCACTCAGCTTGGAGGAGTCAGAAACATAAGGATGCTCCTTTGTCATTCTTAATCAGAAACTAACTTGGACCCAATACAACTGCAGACTCCAACCTTGGAGCAACACAACACTGACAGCTCTTGGTGTATGTGTAGTGCTACTGTGCACTAAAACACATCAATTTTGTACTAGAACAGGAACTCAACTGTATCCATGCAAATCAAATGTGGTGTGTAAGTACCATGTGGCATTAGTAACCTCCTGGGAGGCCCTCTGCAGCAACTACAGACAGCGAGTCCAACACTCTGCCAGTCTAAACGTTCTTTCTTAGGTACCTATTTCATAAAAACTTAGGAAATGGATTTACCCAGAAGTACTGTGCTGCCATCTAAGATTACTTCTCAATGGTCTTTAAACCTAAAGCCTGTGTAACACCCTGGCACCCTGGATGCCTCATTATGGTCCTCAGGTCACACCTCAACACTCAGCGTTGTACCTGATGGCTGCAGTCTGTGAGAACTGGGAACACCTGACATCACTGGATCATGATTTCCATGGTAATTCTTCCTGCTCATCCATGTCCTAGTAAGTATTTGTGCACAAGACTTAAGGTCTAAATCAAGTAAGTAGAAAAAAATCATAGCAATATTGCAATTAGTAAAATATAGTGCTCAATATTCTCATTTAAACATTACATGTTTAAATGCAGCTGTTTTCTGCTAAGTATAGCAAAGAACTAGAAGTCAAAAAATTTTATGTTCTTTGTTAATTAAAAAGTCTGTCTGCTAACCCTGAATTCTTTCAGAAATACTCTGAGGAGAGGATCCAGGCAAGTTCTGTACACAGTGGACACATGAGTGCAAACAACTGACAACATGGACATGTAGCAGACAAGACAATTACAGTTTGCCAATTTACCTGGAAGTGGAATAGGCATGCCAGGAAGGGGGACACGAAATGGAGGTACCATTACTGGTGGAAAAGCAGGAATTGCTGCAGTTGGTTGAGGTACTGCATGAGGAACTGCAGGAGGCAATGTCTGTGGGACTGGCTGGGGTACAGTCTGCACAGGTGTAGCAGAAGGAGCAGAGGTTGAAACACTGACTGATGGTGTGGCAACTGAAACACCCGAACTCGGGGTCTGGTCTTGTGTGGTAGGTGCTGATAAAAAAACACAAAGAACACCTTGTATCTTAGACACTGCAATATATTGCTGCAAACATACTGGCGCTCTGTTTCCCGGTGCATAAGAGACATGCTTGGAAATAACCAGCAGGAAGACACTCCTGGACAAAAAATACTTTGCCTTCTCTGGAATATCAAATATTCAAAAAGAAAGTCAATTTCCAATTTCACTTTGTCCCATTCTTTACACCTAACAAGTCTCTACAGCAGTAGCAGGAGTGTTTCAAAGGACAAACACAGCCTGAAATGAGGTTCTACTCTGTATCCCCAGTCAGAGAAACAGAAAGGGAAGATTACAGAGAGTTTCCAATGGCAACAGACTGTCCTTGTGTTACATGAACACAGTTTCTGCTTTTAACAGCAACACCTGCATGACAGCAGTCTGCATAAAATTATGCTGGGCTGAGACCCCAGAATAGGAAAATATCAATAAAAAAATGTGTAAATAAGCAAGGAAAAGGAAAGTACTTTTGTTCAGCAGCTGAAAGAACTTTCTTGGTCTTCAGTGCCTCCCAGTGGGAAAATGCACAATTGGCATTCAGTTCCATAATCCCTGCAGCATGACTGAAACCAGCCCTTAACTGGGAGCAAACAGCCTCACAGCACGGGCTAACAGGGACTACAGACAAGTCTGCTTAAACTTCAAATTCACTCTATAAGATCTGGTGCAGGGAAGGAAGGAAAAAGAAATAAAAAATAAGAAACCACACCGATTTATGGCCATATTCCAATGGGCACACCATGCATTTTCGACTACTACCAGAAACATTCCAAATAACATACCAGTATTAGCATATTTAAATAAAGATTTTTGATCATTCGTTAAGCATTTCAGAAAGTGTCAAAGTTCTTAGCAGTACGTAACATTTAGGGAAACAGAGCAGACAGTCAGTATGTGATTTGTAAGACCTAAGTCAAATCAGTACCAGGCAAGAATGAAGCTCAGCCAAAAGTCTCAGTTTTTTTTTACAGGCCAAGGCTGAGAGTTATAAAATTATTTTAAATTATAGAATTTCATCACTTAGGCATGGACACCAACAGTAACAGTTCTTGAAAGCAAAGACAAGGTTTAGCAGATAGAACAGGCAGAAGTGGAACAGATTCTCAGCATTCAATATTAGGAAATTGAACCTCAGAGAAGGTGCATAAAAGTGCTGTTCCCAAAACAGGATCAGCTCTCCCAAGCCTGGCGTTGGGTCAGGAGCTAACATTCACCTCCCACCCGACTCGTGTTACTCAGCACAACAGTTAGAGCAGACCATAGCTCAACAAAGCTGCTGAACACAGTACTGAATTACCTTTCAAATTAGACAAAAGCCCCAAAATGCTTTGAGCAATACAAGTTCTTTGCTATCCTAATGATGTGTCCACCCCTCAGCCTCAATGAAAGCAGAATTTGAGGGTTACCTAAATTTGACTCCCTTTCACACAGATTCTGAATTTTGGGTTAAATGGTGAGTTAAGCTTGACTTGTCCCACCTGTTACAGGAAAAAGATGAATTCCAGAGGATGCAACTCTACCCTCAGCTGGAGTTGGAACAGTTCATCTCCTGCACACCCTCTGACCTGGCTCAGTGCACACATCTGAGCCAGAGCAGGTACAATGCCCAAGGCTGTCCTAGTGCTGGACTCCTGCTCAGCACCAGTGCTGTCTGTCTGTCAGTGGCCCTACATGCAGCCAGGACACTCTCTGAGCTGCTCCTTCCCCAGCACACCTCGCTTTGGGCACGGGAGGTGATCTCAGTTTGCCGCTGACACACTCACATGCAAACAGACCCACAGTACGTAACACACATCTCTGTTGAGATGCACCCGAGGCTCCTGGGCAGCACACACGGGACAAAGTGCAGTGCCCACCACACTGCTGGGTGCACAGCCATGCATTATGTGCTTGCTGCGTAAATTCAGTCCCCTTCCCTCAGCTGGAAAACCCTCACAAGCAAAGGCTCAGCCCATGGAAGCAGCACTAATCTCCAGACTATTATTCAAACGTCATGAGTGAACAATAATGGTTCTACGGACTTTCTTTTTCCTCTTTGTGCAACTCTAGAAAATAGGAACTGAGGAGGCTTAGGCAGAAGAATAATGCTAATAAAAGTAACACACCAAAGCAGCTCTACTCTGCAATGAACCAGTGCTCACAGCCCAGCAGCTCTCAGAGACCTGACCTTCTACAGCAACAGATGCCATGGAGAAAACTACAACTAAACTCCTACCTCAGATCAACTTTTCTTTTGAAACACCTTTAAAATCAATTTAGCTCTATCTATAGTCAAAAGGAAATAGATGCATAATAGCTCTGAGATGATGTGATAACAGCAGGAGTAAAAATATACAAAGACCTGAAGAACATAAAGGTTTGCATGCAAGATCCTTCGGGATTAAACATTGCACATTAAATTCACACTCCACTTCATGCAGAAACAACTTTCTCCTGGACAGCAAGTTTTTGCTGCCACTCCCCATGCAGCATCCCCCAGCATCCATTCCCCGCACCGCGCGGCCCGGGACGCCCCCAGGTACTCACTGGAGTTGGTCTGGGACACTGAGGTGGCTGTGGTGGTGGTGGAGGTGGTGGAGGACTGTGTGCTGGAGGAGGTGGATGGCGAGGCTGCGGATGCAGGGCTGCTGGTGGTGGGGGTGGAGGCCCCCACGGCCTGGGCCTGGGCCGCCAGCATCGGCGTCAGCTCCGACTGCTGGATCACCTTCACCCCGTCCGGCTTCGACCACGCCGACTCGCGCGTCCGCGCGTTGTAGAAATAGACCTGAGGGGAGAGAGGCCCCATCACCCGCGGCTCGGCTGCAGGATGGCCCAGCTCCTCCAGCTTTACAACAAGGAACAGGGGCATGGACAGGAGTGTGGGATTCCAGGGCCCGAGTGCATGGCCAGGGGCTCACAGCGAGACCTCCTCGGCACCCATCTCACCTTCCCATCCGGAGTTTTGTTCTCAACCCAGATCTCCTCAGCTGGGGGCATTGCTGGTGTTCCCGGTGCAGAGACCGGCGGCATTCCTGGAGGGAACATCATACCAGGAGGTGGTGGCATGCTACCCATGGGAGGAGGCATAAATGGTGGTCTCTAAAGGCATATAATAACAATAATGATCATAATGACAACGAGATAATTTCCAAGCAGTTTTCCTTTCTTAGAACACCAACAGGCAGTACACCAGCAGTAAGGATAACTGCCAGCCTTGGGAGCTTCTCTAACAGTCCAATGATCCCAGCTCAAGGAATGTGTTTCCTGACAACTGCCTGCCTATGGCAGAACAGCTGTAGCCAACAGTTCACTTCTGAGATGCAAACATCACTACATCTGAAAAAGGTGGCATGAAGAAAAGTGTGGTGAACGAAAAGCCTTCTTCTTCAAAGGTGAATATACCTCAATGCAAGGAAGAGAAAGAAGGAAAGAGCTGCTCCCAAATAGCTGCTGCTCAGACATCCCCACCTGAGACCCAAATACCCCACTGAACAGTCACCTAATGACCTTCCCAGGGAAGAAATGTTAAAAAAAAATTTAAATTACAAGAGTCCAATTTGTTAGCACAGCTGAGCAGTGGGTTTCGTTGCAATCCATTATACTCCTTGATTTCCCATTAACTAAAATTCTAACTACTGCCAATTACAATAAACAAGAGGTAATTACATGTTCATTATTGCCTCATGGTAAGAAATCCCAGCCTGACCTGCATACCACAGTTACCTGAGAGCCTCAACACCTGTTTGTAATTCAAACTATGTTCAGTTCTTTTATTCGGACTGCTTGAAATTCCCTGTGCACAACAAGTACAGTGAACACCTCTCTTTAAAAAGACAGTTGACAAAATTCACTGAGTTCTTTTAACTTACTCTGCAAACACCTACAACTGCAGTCCTAATTACCTCCATCACTCCAGCTCTAAATGAAGCTGTGATTCAAAAGCCTTGCTCTCCAGTGAGAGCCTTGAGCTCCACACTCACTAGACATCCCAAGGGCTCTGCTGGGGCTGGGCCAGTCCAGGACATCCTATGGCCCAGGGAAGGGGTGGCTCGGTGCCAACCTGCACACATGGGCTCTGAGCTGCACCCCTGCACCCAGAACTGGAGCTGTGCCCCTGGCAGCTTCCAGTGCTGCCATGTCCTTGGCTTCTGTCTGCATTTGGCTTTTGTTGGAAGCTTTCCTGAGATCCAACTTTCTGCTCTAAGAGTGGTATTTTAAACTGCTCTTTAGATTCATGTACCAAACTAGCAACAATTATCTGCGCTAAATACTACTATAAATGAAGCCACGAGTGCATGGACAGCCCTCTACACAAACAAAAAAACCCCTCAAGGCAACTCCAGCCTGCCTTCCCTCCCTTATTCCTCCCCCCAGCTCTGGCACCTGCCACATGGTGAGCTTTCTTTCTTGCTTTCTTTCCTGCGCCGCAACCTCTGTGAAGGATCCAGGGAAGCTCACTTTGCACCTGCTGCCACTGCTGCCCCCGAAGCAGGAGTCAGACCATGTGGGCAGCTGGTGCCTGGTGCACAGCCAGGGCCTCAGCACATCCTGAGCCTTGTTCTGACCACAGCTACCCCTGTTCCTACCATGGAGCCCTCACCACCCTGTCTGCAGGGCAGGAGCAGACCCCACACCTCAGTGTAGAGCACAGCACGGTGCTGGCACAGCCTGCGACACCCAGCCTTGCTCCAGAGCTCCCAGCCTGGCACAACAAAGCAGCCCCGTGTGACACTGGGAGCAGCAATACCCTCAGGATGTAAATCAAACACAGAAATCAGAGATACCCACAGACAGGCCCAGGATCCAAAGTAACTCTGGCTGGTTCTTCAAACTGCAATTACAAGTAGTGGATTTAATCTATTATTTACAGCACGTGGTACCATTCAGCTCAGCCTGCCCTCAGCCCACACAGCACTTACACTGCCCTATTGGCATCACATCCCCCCCACGGCAATTAAAATAATCCATTCCTCACTCACAAAGGCCTTGTCCCTTCCAAAATAGCTAGGGTTCTGAAAAGTAGACAAAACACCTTAAACCATCCATCACTTTAGCACTGCCTCAAGGAGCTGTGTGGAAGCTCATTTGCATACCACAGGTACGCAGTGGTAAATAACACCACACCTGAGCCTTGTGTTTTCCTCCTGTCCTACCCTGCTGACACCCATTTTAATGTCCCTCTCACAGAATCACACAATCATTCAGGCTCGAAAAGACCTCCAAGATCCATCAAGTCCAACCTGTGACCCATCACCACCTTGTCAAACTGATTGTCAAGTCCAGTTGTTCCTCGACCCCCTCCAGGGGTGGGGACTCCACCACCTCCCTGGGCAGCCCCTGCCAATGCCTGACCACCCCGTCAGTGAAAAAATTCTTCCTGATGTCCACGCTGAACCTCCCCTGGCACAGCTCGAGGCCACTTCCTCTCATCCTGTCCCTTGTTCCCTGGGAGCAGAGCCCGACCCCCACCAGGCTCCCTGCTCCTGTCAGGGAGTTGTAGAGAGCGAGAAGGTCCCCTCTGGGCCTCCTTTTCTCCAGGCTGAGCCCCCCCAGCTCCCTCAGATGCTCCCGGTGCTCCAGACCCTTCCCCAGCTTCATTCTCTTCTCTGGACGCACTCCAAGCCCTCAATGTTCTTCCTGAATTGAGGGGCCCAGAACTGGACACATCCGCGTGTGTAAACAAAAAGGAAAAAACAAACCCCTAAATCCNGGGCCGCGGAACCGCAGCGCCTGCTGCTGAGCCATCCTGGGGAGAGAGACAGAGAGGGACACGGCCCAGGGTCAGCGCCGGGCTGCGGGAACACCCGTGCCGGGCTGCGGGAACACCCGTGCTGAGCGCGACGTGCGAGAAACCCCAACGCACGCCAAGAGGGGCGTGAAGAGCCGCCAAGTTTGAGTGGGTAACGCTAAGCCTGCAACTACTTCAAGAGATTCCTCCCCCTTCGCAGTTCAAGGTTATCAGTGCTCAGCTGTCGGTTTCCGCTCGTGGGCACGGACACCCAGAGCCGGGATAGGGCGGGCGGGCACCGGGACGCGCATCCCGACCC
>VWZG01013025.1:46781-64731 GCA_013396735.1 Grallaria varia | reverse complement strand
TCAAGAAGTGTTTGGATGACACTCTCAGGCACAGGATGTGGCTCTTGGAGACGGTCCTGTGCAGGGCCAGGAGTTGCACTTAATGACCCTTGTGGGTCTCTCCAACTCAGCATATTCTGTGATTCTGTGGTAAGATGCCCCAAACACCCAATGGCATCTCAGACACCTGCCAAGATCACTAGACTGCTCCGTCTTCTTAAAAATTAAAAAAAAAAAATTAAAAAATTAAAAAAAAAATAAGGTGCCTTGATCTCAAAGGAAACACAGGACCTTAGATCCTTCCCAATGTCCTTACTCCTCCATACAAATCTTGTGGAAGTTATTTTCTCTTAATCTTGCATAAGTTATTTTCCATTGTAAACAAAGTAATTCAAAGCAGACTTATGTAAAGCTTCCCAGACTTCAAAGAACTTTAGTCAGAAATCCTGTCACTAGTCTTCAAGGTTCATCCAATACAAAAATCTTGAATCCATCACTGCAAGTCCTTACAACACAGTTCAACAGTAGCACACACTATGAGCAGGCACTTGCAAAGGATTAGAGCAGTTTAGGCGTAGGACCCATAACTCCTTTGTAAGTCTTTACTACTTTTCTGCCCCAAAGACCACAACAGAGAAGACTAAAATTATGCTCCCAGGTTCTGCAAGACAGATTACTGGAGATGATGAGGATTATAAATGTTATGAGGATTATCAACATTATTAGGAATGTAAGTAACAAAGTCACATGCATCTAATCTCTGGCTGAATAAATCAAGCAAACAAAAATCCCTTGTAAGCACCTTGTGACTTGTGATGAGCAGAGCTGCTGTTCAGCTTGCTTACTGCTTAAGAGATACACTTCAGAAATCAAAATTCTATTATAAAAGCCAAATTATTTAGTTTAAAAACATATGTGTGCTTGAAACTACAGAAGGATGACATGGACCATGCCACAGTATGAATGTCAGCATGACTGCAGTAGTCCAAATGAATCAGCTTGTATACTGAGCCATGCTACGTGCTCAGTAAAGTCCACCCAGACTAAGGACACATTCCAGTCATTACTGTATGGCTACTTACTCAGACATGTTTTAATAGAAGAATTTTAATCAAGTTTGAGCTCATTATGCTAAAAACAGGTTAGGTTTTTCTGCAGCCATGCATGTTCCCCTTTAGCTTTCTCAGTGACAAGCAATACCTCTTTCAGCAAAAGGAAAGGAGACAAAGGTGGGGTGAGGAGGTGCTCTCCTAGCCATCATTATCTCCTTATATTGGCAGATGAAACACTGGCATTAAAACCAAAGAATTTATTCTGCAAACAAAGAGTGACAAAAATACATTCGTAATTTCCCTCCACCTGTGATCACAGTATGGTTCATTTTATTCATTGGGACTTCTCCCTGAAGGTCTGTGTACAAGAGCTACAGTCACCAGTTTGAATTCAGGTCTGAAATACCCAAATTCAGGCTCCAGAATTGGTATTTATATACCAAAATAACACTCCAATATCAAGACTGCAGTCAGAGACAAAAACTCAAGAGTTTATGTTCACACAGTATATGAACATAAACATGTCTGAGCATCAGTTCCTGTCAGAGACTTAGCTTTTTATTATTTGAGTTATGATGACTTAGTATCTAATGTTTACCACATGAGCTAAAAGTCAGAAAAAAGAAGTGTTACTATTCCTCATGTAAATTACAGAAACAGATGCTTCGAACTACTTGAATCCTGATCTTCCCCATTCATCTTGCTTAAATATGTACTATAAACTGATTTGGGTTTTCCCTGAGCCAATCAGACTGCACAGATGTTGATCTACAGCTATGCAACATAATGAACTATTAACAGAAGTTCATTTTTAAAAAGTGTCTATCAAGAGACAGTGTTCAAAAAAAAAAATCAGAATTCTCTCATACTCTGGCATAAAACCACAGTGTTCTTTAGCCCCAGTTATAATTAAAACAAGCACCTTCCAATTTCAAACTAAAAATCTAATTTTTAACCAATTGTATCAGTCCAGTTGCTCTATGTGTTAGAATTAGATTAATTATTGCTTTCTCTTAATTACTTCTTGGAGATATGTAATAGTGACTGAAGTTCCACTGCCAATTACGAGCATCTTCTGGCTTACAGTAAGAGATTTACTTCCTTATAATCCCAGATTCATGGCCAAATTTGAGATGATCCTGTAAAATTAGAGCTCCAGAATTGGCATATAATCTATTATTATAGTCTAACTAATCACCCTCAGTGAGGTACAATTTTGGCTCAGGTGGTGGTGCCTGCACTGCACACACACCAGTGACCCCGGCTGTACCGGCACATGGGACGTGCAGCCGGAATGCAACAGGGACAGGCACGAGCCCTGCCCTCAAGGGGACCAGAGTAGCACCACACCCCTCTGTGCAACCCCATGGCACAGCTACACCCCCCCTACCTCACTGCAGGATTACATTACACCTGAGCAAAACAGCTGAGGCAAGAAAAGCTCCTGTTCACCAGTTAAGTCGAGCACTACTCAAGTCTCAGAAAAGGCATCAAGACATCTTACTGACTTTTATCTAGATCTGGAGCAGACCTTTGGATGTATGTAGCGAACACGCTTCATAAACCCACACATTTCCAGGAAGCAGAATGAGGTGCGGACTCACGGCTCACATTCAGGTGAGCACCAGGACTCTGTCAACTCCTGTTGACCAGCGCCGCAAACGTAACTACAGGTCCGAGGTCAGATGCACGCACAGCCTATGAACTGTAAGGCTGGTCGCTTTCAAAAGAGCCAGTCAAATTCACAAATAGCACCATCTGTTGAAGGCAACATGAAAGGTTCTTGTGGACCACTAGTGAGATATATATATATATAACACTGTAGAGCAGTTGCATATAGCGCTAACAATACAATTGCATTCACAAGCTCAATATCCCACATCAACACTCAGCATAGCTGAGCACACAAGGTTTACCAAAAGGCAACCCTCCTGGGGAGGGCAAGGAGGACAAACTCATCAATCTAATCCTGTAATTTTGCATCAAATTCTCATCCCCTGGTTAGATGCAAAATAGACATACTTTCATACCTTACTAACCACTATTGTGCAGAATGCTGTGGGTGGGACTGCGGTCAAATCTTCTGTTCTTTGTGAGAGCATTTACAGAAAGGTTTCTTGGTAGAGGGGTACTTGGTTTGTACAAAACATTTCTGGGTATCGGGTAGAAAAATGAGACCACATGGCTTACGCCTCACTCCATGTTCCTGCCCCCAGTGTCATGGCAACACAAACCACAAGACCTCCACCAAATTTCCACATTTGCACCTACAGGCCCCCTGGCATATTGAGCTTGGCCTTTTCTTCATTATTTCATGCTTTCAGCAACCGGTAAGCAACAAGAAAAGTCAGGGGAACATCAAGAAGAAAGGGTGTAACTTCATTTAATCAAAAGTAGCCCAAAAGAATTGTTAAAATCCAGAGAAAAATACACCAGAACCCACTTTCCATTTTAACAAGTATTACAGAATATTAAGCAGCAGGATGCAGATTTTATAACCCTCCCTGCTTTCACTAGTAATTTTTGAGACGTTTAGAGGTTGCCGTGGCGCCTTCTCTGCTAATGAAAACAACAGTGAGAACTGGGAGTAGTTTCTGCTCACAGCTATCTGAATTCCCACCAACACTGCTCATGAAACTACCTTGGCTCCTTCCAAAAGTAAAGTTGAAGTTAAGATGAGAAAACCATATCAAAGGAAACCCAGAAAACCCCCGAGCTCCTGGAAGTATTCCCTCTATCCACAGTGAAATTCTTTTCCTTACTTACAGCCTGGAACTATACAAGGACAACATACAATTTTCACAACATACTTCAGAGAAGGAAAATTATCAGCGATTCATTACAGTTCTATTTCGGAATAAACATTTACTCAAAAGAGATCAAGTCAAAGGAGGGAGAACATCTTCAGCATTTTTTTAAAGCAAATCCCATTCATCAAAGTAAGAGGCTTCCACTGAGTAAATTACATTTTGATTTAAGCAAATACAAAAAAATACCACAGTCTGCACTGAGTTCAGATACTCTGTTATCTCCCAAAGTTTTCTTCATTCCTTAAATTCTTTCATTTTCCATGGTATCTTCCACCTAAACAAGGCATCACACCCTTGCCAGCCTTTCTTTAAAAGTAAAAGCAACACATCAGTAGTGCCAGCTCTGAGCTTTAACAGACTGGAGTAGAAATCACGACAGAGTTTCCTGGGTAACAAACTATTAACCTTCCACACACAGGTGAAATAAAATAGTCAATGGTGTAAGTAATTTCCAATTTTGCAGCCTTCCTTGAGCACAAATGTTCAATTTAATGTTGCTGTTCTCTGCTGCTGTCTGCCACCGCAGACTTTGCACTTCATTATGTTTTCAGAAAGACTCCATAATATAAAAGGGGGTAAATTTGGAAAGCGATGAAGCTAAAAGCTATGAAAAGCCTCCATCCCTGACTAGACAGACTTCTGCATCCTTTTTCTCTCCCAGTCCCAGTATCTTCTTGCAAAGAGTTTCACTAGATTGAACAAACTGAAAATATGAGTAACTAGCTCTAACTCAGATTAAAACTAACTACCACATTACCAATCACAGCCACTAGTTGTTTGTCTATCAAATGTTTACAGCCTCCAGGCAGAGAATGCTGATCACAATGTGGATTTATCTACAGCCGTCCACAAGAGCTGTATTTTCAGTCCTCTGCACTGGTTTGGTCTCGGCAGTTTTGAAAATTGACAAACACAGAAGACGGGGAGCATCTAACCACCACAATATCACAACATCACTGAAGCTGGTCAAAGTGACAGACATTGTATTTAAATACCGCTGGCACCGCCTCTGCTTTGGCTTCCCACAACAGAAAGAAGTCACAGTACAAGAGCATCACAGATTAATTAGCACAAAGATTGTCCCTTCATACACTTGGGCTAACGGGAACTGGAGCTGAACCACGAGATTGGACTTCTTCAAAGCAAAAATCCTCTCTCAGCAAAATACAACCAGTGACTGTATTAGCAGAGAATTTGTTCATGACACTTTTTACAGAGACATCCATCACGGCCAGTATGTTATTAATAGCTATTTTAAGTGACCGGATACTCTCCTAATCTGCTACTCCACAGCTACTTTTTGGAACTACCAGTGCAAAGCCATGGCCAGGTACATCATTAATCTCTGTTGCCTGGACACTTGGCACTTGAAGGATTGCGATTTTTGTTTTATTCGTTCAATGTTTTTTAGGAAACAGATTACGACAGAGGCTGGAAAAAGAAGCTAAAAGCAGCATAAGGACTAGGGGAAGCTACTACAAAGCAAAACTGGAACTACAAAGATACCTGTTGTTCTGGAAAGGCCACTTGACTTTCTTATAGTCATATGAAAAAATAAACCCTTTCCCCTCACAGTCAAGAGTCCAGCCTGTATGGATATGAAACCGAGTTTTGCAGATCTCATTTTCATTTGTATAAGGCATTTTTCTCAGAAGAAATGGTACAGTCAGCTCCAAAGTTGTGTTTCAAAATCCAATTTTCCATTTCAGACACCACTCTCTGGCTTTAATCAGGAGATACTTCACAGTTTTGCAAAATTGCTATTGTCATACAGAAAGTGAAACCTGTATATTACTTACAGGTTTAATTTCTCCCTTACAAGCTATACATTCCTTCTGATTTAACAGAAAGAACAACACCGTGCCAAGAACAGACCTGAGTATGAAGTGCTACTGTAAAATAGATAGTTTTATAGTTAATCTATGACAAATTTATGGAAGAAATACTGTTAAAGGGATTTGCACTCAGATTTTCTAACATGGCAGTGTCTGGCACTGCATGAAATCCTCTTACAATTACATGCAGTTTAACTCAAGAAGTGACAAGTGCATCATTTTAAGAAACAAACTTGGGAGCTGAGGTGCTGGCACGCCCAGCCCAGCCCTTGCCCACAGCCACCTTGACTGCAGCAGACTGAGTCCCACCAGAGCCCCCTGGGCACCCCCCAGTGATGGAGTGCTAAGGGGCAGGTCCCCACAGCAGCGGACAAGCGAGGACGGCTGCAGTAACGCAGGGCTGACCCAGCAGTCCCCAGCCACCTGCAAGCACAGAGAGGATGAACTGCCCGTCCCTGCTGCCCCCACACCACAATCTTGCTCTCCTGCAAGCAGCACCCGCACCACAGGGCCCTGGCCCATCACTGCTCCAGCTCCAGGGGCAAAACGGGCTCTAAAGAAGCAGCTGCTACATAAAGCAGAGAGGCCACACACAGCACCTCCGTTTGAAGTTCATGAAAAATGAAAGAAGTATCACGTCATCTAGTAGGTACAAGCTTCAGGAAACAAATATGGAAGCAGTCAAAATATGGAAACAGTTTCTCACACTCTTTTGGGGGGGGAGGGAGGGGGAACTGCAAAAGTGAAAGTGCAGCGCACTCAGTATCTGAAGGTACTACGTGTTACAGGGTAACAACCTTAACAGGCATATACTGATCATCAACATGCTACAAGCTGTTTTCAAAAAAGACTGCAGGATTTCTAACACATCACAAAACAAATATTTGGGTTGAAATGTCATTCCTCTATTTCCTTCACTGAATGGCATACGTCAGTTTCATTTATGACCATAATAAAACCATTAAAAGCCATGAAAGAAGGACAGCAAGAGGGACAGACATTTCACTGTAGAATCAGTGGGCAATATAACATGCAATATAACATGCTACAGCAACTAATCCCACAGGCCTGCAGTATCTGAAGAGCAACTGCTCCCCAAAAAACCCAAGCCATAGTTCCTTCACTTCTACATCCAATTATGAGATTCCTCTTGCTCTCCCTCCGAACCATAGGGAGAAAACCAAAACAGGTAGAAACCTTCTGCCCTAGATACACAACCACAGAAAAGATAATATGTGACCCTAGCAGACTCATGGTCTGAACAGAAGTTCATCACATTTAATTAAAATATACCAGCCAGCACCCCAAGGGGAAGCTCTCCCACACCAGACTAACACTGGCACTCTTGAGCTAAGCTGTGGCTGCCCAGCTGCCACCATAAGGTCACAGACTATAGAGAAGCACCCTGTGGGAACGGGCTAAAGAACTCCATGTGCGTAAAAAAAGCATGTACCTTCCTGACACGTAATCCCTAATAAATGTTTTATAGGGAACGAGTACACAAACAGCCATCAAACACTCATTTTGACAGCAAAAAGTCACTTGCACGCTAAAGTTAAGTTCAAATTAGTCTTTGAGTCTTAAGATCATCATAGCCCTGGGTTAAAGGCCTATAATAGGATCCACAGTTTAAGACTTTTCTTCAAGCCATGATCTTAATGACAAAAACAGGTTTGTCATTGCGTACATGACACATAGTCCTCCCACGCCTTCAAATTAACTGAAAACACAGGCATTTAAATCATTTGGAAGAACATCACTCCAGCAAGGTACTTTTGTAGGAGAAACAGGTCATACAAATGACTATGCAGTTGGGATGCTCAAAAAGCCCTTTTTTTATGCTCCATGCAGATACTGAAATGCTGATCAAGCAGATCAGAATTAAATTATATATTCACAAGAAACTTCTCTATATACACATTTGTTGAAGAAGGAACTATTATATTTTACTATGAATAGGAATGTACAAATTTGGAGAATTTCAGCGGGCTTTAAAAACCTAAGAACAAAATTTTTCTGTTTGCAAAATAACTTGAGACTATGCCAAGAAACCCACTGCATTCTATTCCTCTGCATACTGCTCCTCCTCCACATACATGCACACACACTTAATTTTAACATGCCTCCCCTCACACATACACTTTTTCTTTCACCACTCCCCACATTCTCATTTCAGCAGAATTTGAATTAATTTGTTGTTTTCAGGTATTTTTAATGCCCTACATTCCTGTAGGCTGCAAGTTGTGCAAACACTATTGCAGCTATTACTGGGAGTGGATCTGAACTGACAACAACAAAAGTATTCTTCCACCATATGCAGGAACACAGCTTAGCTGGGAAGAGAGAAAACATGTCTTCAGCAATATTCTGGAACAACACCACATAATTACCAAACATTTCTCCAGCAGAAAGATAAATTGAGTGGATGAAAAGGTTACAGGGACTCACGTAATTATGCCGTGTTTGTAATAGCAGCCACAGCAGTTGACTATGTAAGAAAAAATACACCAAATTCATTTTAGTATCTTTGGCCAAGAAAATAATGTCATTTTCACTTGAGGATTTTTCACACTAAACAAGCATAGATAATTAAATACGAGCCATGCTATGTTTTCACACACTCTGCTAGACATCACTAAGAGCCAGCAGATGTAATGGCTACGCAGCTAACCAATCTTTATAATTCCCATAGCAGAGTACTGTGAGAAAAGCAATAAAAAAAGGACACCGAAAATTCAACTACACATGATGATAGTGTCCTTGCTATCAGCAACAGCTGGATGCCACTTTTGACCATTTCTAGGATAAACACGAAGACCTTTGACCCATGCATGTGCTGCTGAGCAAACAACCTCAGGCCTCTCAGGGGGGAGTCATTCCCAGCATATCTGCAATCTTGTTTTCCTTTGCCTTTTAAAGATCTATTTTATAGACCTGATTTTGAGAAAGGTCACAATGCCAGGTGAAACAGGCAGAGGTTAAGCACATACAGCTCCATTTCAAAAAATGTCATCTTCACTAAAACAGAAATAACATTAAGTCTAAGAAATTCTGCCATAGGTGGACACTGGCTATCAGCAAATTCGACAACAATGCTGATCATTCCTATCTACTGTTCCTTATTTCTTAAAAGATCTCCAAACTCCTTCAAAGTAGAAAACAAATGCAAAGAATACAGCTGAAAAGTACCGCAGAAGCTTGCTAGCTGACAGTGAAATCCAGTGCAGGGTCTGTCCATGTTACCCTGGAGGTCTAGAGTACATTTTTAAGCTGTAGGTGGCATCTTGACAGGGTGCACCCCCTGAACCCCTCTCTCTTTTGCTCTTGACTCTGCAGACCTTCTCTCTCCCAAACACAGTCTAAACATGACATGACAGGAAATGACATATTTTTAGATGCAGCTCTATAAGAGGAAACAAGAAAACAGCCAACACTCCAACAAAGCCAAAAATGGTCAGTGCATACTTGTAAAAACACCAGAAATCACAATGCAAGAACCAGTATCTTCTGCCTTTTACTGTCATTTTGATACAAAAAGCTATCTCAGGTAGTACACAGCAGAACATATCTGGCCTGCCCTTTATACTAAACCAACATAACTGGAATTCTCTTTTCCAAAGTAATTGCTGCGGAACTCAAAAAATAATCTTAGAAAATGTGACACTCATGATATGTTAAATCCAAGAGAAATGCATTTTACCATGAGTATAATAAATTTTACGCTAAAGTTGCAAAAGAAGCTTTATTAACCTATGGTATGGTTCATTTATTTTTCACATATAGAATAATTCCCTTAAAAGTGGAAGGAAAACCTTTTTTTCTTGTTCATGTTTGCTCTTCTAAGCTATATTATTCTCCTGTTACTTTCAAAGTAGCAACCTGCTTAAATATATCACAATCAAAAAATACTCAATGCTAATTAATTATTCAGTGTTTTCAGACCATTCCGTATAGTTCTTTCTTCAGATATTCCTGTGCCTCTTACTGTGCCTACCCTTCCTAAGTACCACTACATGGTGTTAATTTTCCAGCTAACATTTCACAGTACAGACCACCATCTGCTCATTCAGTAATATGGATCTCTACTTGTTTTTAAATAGCCATTTGCCAGTAGCCTAACCTCAGTTTTGTTCCTTCCACAGAATACGTCCTCAAAATGTGGCATTTTTACACTTATGGCTAGGATGATCCATCTAGACCCTGGTTCTGAAACATTTAAACAACAGCTGATTTTCAACAGCAGTTCTTCTGAAATGAATGAGGTGCCTCCTATGAGAATTTATCAGCCTGCATTCCTTACAAAACTGGCAGTGGCTCTGGCACATGGGGATGGAGTTTAACAGATGAGAAAAGAATGGCCCATGCTGACAGGTGAACAATTTACTGCTGTAACACGCCAGGCAACCCAATACGCTAATTTGGAAAATGTTCTATTTGGTGCAGAAACCAGACGGCATCAAATTAGATAAGTAAACCATTATCCTCTGCTTGTTAGGCCTTAAGAAAAAACATTTATGAGAAGCCAACCTACTGTCCCACTTCTGCATACGTTTTTTGTGCTGTTTACAAATTAACACTAGCAACATTTAGTAACATATACTACAGATAACTGTACTCATCTTAGCAAGCATCGAAACAGTGATTTTTTTCTCCTCTTCATTCCTATTTTACAGTTAAAGAAATAACATCAATATAAATTACATTGCGATTATTGTATGAAACAGCCTATACAACTGCATAATATTTACTAAAGGGCTGTCAATAGTAAAGAAACTTCTCAGAAACATTAATAAAAATGTTTAATTAAATAATAACACCTGGAAGTCATGCTACAAAGATTTACATTTGTCTTGTACAGTTAGAGGTTAGATCAAATAGTCCAGGTGCAGACTATTAAGGATGTCCAATATTTCTGAAGATACAATTCAGATTATTTATTATTTCCTGACTTGGTACAAGCAATTTTTCTACTAGACTGTAACAAAAGAAGGGATTAATTAGGACTCTACACAAGTGAATAGTATTTTTAACAGTAGATGATGCAGTTCATGAAACTTCACATCTGGATGAAGACAGATCCATACCTGATGGCAGGGTTGCCTTACGGTTCATTCTTTAAGCAAATGCAAGCTAAAGAGTCTTATTCATCATCGAGGCAGACAGTACAAGAGTGAAATTGGTACAGAAATTTTAGCATCTCTTCCAGTAACTCAGACCCAGCAGCAACTCTGCCCAATACTATCAGTACATCTCATCTCTGCGCGCACTTGTTTGAAACCTCTTTGCTGCTCTCAAGGCCTCAGAAAATTTGGAAAATGAAAACAGAAACCAAAAGAAAACTACATCCTTAAATAAAAATGCTAGATTTTATTATTCCAGCTCTTAGATAATGTAACAGTGTTCCCTTTAACGCCTCTGTTGCAGAAGGACTCCTGGCACATTTGTTCCAAATCCTGCTGCTTTGGAACTGAGCAGAACACAGAAAACAGGTCTTGTACTGCACATGATATGGACTTACAGCTACAAGGGTGTTGAGTGAACCATTCAAGTATCTTGATAAATACTCTCTCTGTCTGCCTTGCTTTCTACCCTTATGTAGCTGATGGCGAAACATTTTAAGTTTAAAGAGCACCGCAAATTTTCTTGTGCCCGTCAGTCCCTAAGACTGGGACAGCAATGAGCTTTGAGAAGCTGTCTGCCCGCTGAAGCTTTCAGGATGACAACACCACAGGGAGCCTTCATTCTTCACTCAGCTCCAGCCCACATGGCTGAGAGACATGGCAGAGCATGCATGCAGCACCCCACCTCTCACTGCATGAAGAGAACTGCTGAAAAAATGCTTCCCCAGCTCACTCCTACCTCAGGTTTTACACGGTTAAGTATTATGCTCTTCAAATACATTTTAGTCCATCCAATTTACAACTACAATTATCAAACTGAACTATACCTCAGACTAGAGGATAAAGGATGACTTCTACCCCCAAGATTTAGAGTAAACACTAAGAACTACAGCTCCTTTCCACAATAATTCTATCACAGACAGTTGCATGGGAGGCTTTATGTCAGACATGCAGAGACACATCCACCTTGCCCATCTGTGTGTGCCTGCATCAGTTGAGTCTGAAATGCAAGAGACTAGCTGCTGGTCTTTCAAACTGTGAGCCTTCCCTGCAATACTTTTCTGCCCAGCCTTTGGACATCATTAAGCAAAGCTGTCAGAACCTACAGACCCTGCTCAAGAACACAACAGCTTGTCAAGGAGAATGCTTTCCCCTTTGTCCTTAACTCATGTGCATTCATTAGTTTTCATTTGCTTTAGCAAAGAGAAAAACCTTTCTCCTCCCTCACAAGATTAAGGTCTGCACTAGCCTGCATTGCAATGTTTTGTTCCAGTTACACTGTTTTAACCTTGTTTGTTTTAGAGGATGCAAGATTAAGTTTTTGAGTTGTTTCTGAGATGCGTCATACACTGGCCACAATGGTGCTCAATGGGCTAGCATATGCTACGTTCATTGGGGTTGATTTAAATCCTAATATTATTCAATGAGAACTACCTGGTATAAATTTCATCATTTTAGAAAGCAATGAGCACAACAGACTTGGATCAGAGGAAAATACAGCAATTTTGGTTAATTGAACCATCACTTATATTTTAAGGCTCTTGGAATGGCTTGGCAAGTTCATGTTTTACACAGAGTAACAGTTTACAGAACACCCTTCTCTTTCCAAACACACAGACTGAAGAGAGGAATTTGTCCCTCCTCAAACTTCCATTCCACCTATTGAGACATTTCAAAATAAGAAAGCATAAGCCAAAATGCTTTCAAACCTGTCATCACCTCTACCGTGTAAATGACACGTCCTAGCAACCTCAAGGACATGGTAGGTCCTACATTAGAAACTGATGCATCAATCAGGCTCAGCATCAGTAAAACAAAAAGCTATGAAACCAAGGAGTTTTAACAGGTACAAGCATCTTCCAGTAAGGGCAGAATTTTATGAGCTGTAATTGAAGCTGGTAGCATAGGCTGTTTCTCAAGCTGGAGTCTGCACATAAAGCCATTTATCATCACTGCTGACCAAAGGCATATGCTATAGTCCTTACTCGTGGAAAGCTCCCACTAGCACAGCAATGAATTTTGTTAATTCTTAGTAACCCCAGCCTAAGAAAAAATAACACAGCTACCACAGGGTTACTCAAGATTCTTATGCAATTACATGCAACCAGAGGAAAAAATGTTATCTGAAAAGTATATGACCTCTTGAAAAACAAGTTTCTCAAAGGGATGCAGGACTAGGATAAGAGGTTTGGCACTTACCACGTGCGAAGGCTAGTTTCACACTACGAATATCTGTCTCACCAGTTAATGCTACAATGGAGCTGAACCTATGAAGTCACACAGCTGCTGACAAAAGACTGTACCACAGCATAGGTTTTCTGGCACAACCTTTTTAGAGCTACCTGAACTAAACTGTCCTGATAGATGCACACTTTTCTTGTATGACCTATGACTACACTAGCGCCTTGCAGTGGTAACATTAGCACAACTTCCTAGTGCTCTGTTTCATCCTTCATGTCTTACCAGGGTTCAGCAGGACTTAGTGCACAAATATTTCCTGTTTGCTCAAGGAAAACAACTAAACAAAAATACCCCAAATAGGAGTCAGACAGTGACAATTACATGACAGAGTTTCCAATCTTTTGTATACTGACCTGCAATCTTGTCAGCTGTGTCTCTGCCACTGATAACCAACAGCACAACTCAGACTCAATATTGGGAAAAAGCTTGCCTTCTGCAGTTTGACTTCACCTATAACAACTACACATACTTTCCCCTTATGCAATGTAAATTTACCTTCTCATTTCTTTCACTTATGACATTAGCATGATGTATCTTCTTTTTAGAAATCTATCCCTTACCACTACAGGGAAACTCTTAAAATACTCCTCCCTCGTACTTCACAACTTCATTTAAGTCCGACCTTTGCCACAGGATATCTTATCTCAAACACAGTCAAACTTCCCTACTATCACAAATTAAGAAAGCAAATAAGGATACTAAGCAGGTTATACAAGAATAGTTTGCATAGACAAAAAAACAGAGACACACTCAAGAAATGAAAATACAGGTAAAATGAGACAGTAAGAATGTGGTCTAGAAAAAGAAATTCATTATAAATACCTTTTTTTTTAATTGACAGAAGCAATTAAACTGAAGACCATCACTATTACAGCTTTTAATCTTCAATATGTAAACAGGTGCTGTTATTAATTCAGTCCACCTGAAGTCTGAATTACACTACACCACCTCTGCAAGCAGAAATTGTCATCTTCCACTGCAGAACAGTGTAATCCAGCTTTTTGCTGCTGGAGCAAAGTGTCTGAGGGCTTGGGCTCACAGACAACACGGAGGTACTGGCTACTTGCCGCTGAGGATGCACTGCAGCAGCACGGCAATGTCAGCAGCCCTGCTGACCCAAGGCAACTTTGTTACGTATTGATACAGCAGCTCACAGAAGAGATGTGCAGACACAGCAAAACCTGCCACATGTAAAAATTTTAAAAAGACACTGCAATTTTTAGGCTTTTATGACTGCTAATGGTCAGTGCAGTCTTGACATAAAGTGCCCATCCACAGCTTTCAACAACACAGCTTTGCAGCTGATGGGAAGATCCCAAAAGTTGATAACTACGATTTCTTCCCTTTTTTTTGCCTTATACAATAACAAGAGGCCTCCATGAATTCAGTTCCATAGTTCTACTGAAAATAAAATCAGAATTACAAGCAAGTAAATCTTCATGTGTCCCTTGCAAGTCAGGATATTCTGTGACTGTATCATTCTAAACCATAAAGAAAAAAGGGCTAAATGGTGGTTGTTGAGTTTACAGTTGGACTTGATCTTAAGGGCCTTTTCCAACACAAATAATTCTGGGATTCTGTGATTCTATGAAAGTTACATACAAATTTAGGTATTCTTGATACTTCCGTTTTAATTCAAGATGTTTCCTTAAATGACCGTGAATTACAAACAGACTGGAACAAACCTGCTGGACATCTTACATGGAGTATGCATACATAAAGACCATTTTTATATATACTCTATACATATAAAATTACACATATGTGACCACATGCACTACATATGTAGTGAGTACATATGTACATAAAATACATTTATTATAATTGTAACATATTTATAATATAAAGTCAGTGTAGCCCCCATCTACAGATGCTAGATACACTCACACTCCATCACAGGCCTACTTACACGTTACTCCTATACCTATGCTGTCCCTGAGTCTCGGACCCCTACAAGTTACAAACCTTCTTCCAGTCTGCAGATGAAATGCACGGCTGTTTTGCCACCACCCCCTTGCAGAACCAGAGCTCCCCAACTTTCATATTGACAGATTACAAACAGAACAAACTTATACAGGGCAATAAGCCCAGCTCTCTTAGAGCTCCATTAGTCTTTTCTGCTGCCTGATTCACTGAGCTTGACAATGATCCAGAACTACACACAGAAATCCAGGGAGGCTGCCTTTGGTACCTCCAACATTAATGTTCCCCAGTGTACGTTAAGGTGGCATTCAGCAGTCTTTCACACCCCTATGGCCTTAGTAGTCCGCTTTCAGTCTCTGTAAATTACAGTTTTCTCCTCTCCAACTGAAACTTCCCAATTCTTCTAACCTGAAGATACTCACAAACTAGAACAAAATCTTGTTACTAGTCCATAGCCTTATATTCAGTACCATTTACAACTAAAGTAAAAGCAACTGAACAGTCATCTTCTCATACTGTTGGGAGTTAAGTAATTCCTCATTACCAAACATGTCATTTGTAACATTAAAAGACTGACATTCAAAGCTAATACGCAATCTACAATATCCTGTGACTAAGAAAAAAGGTAATCAAAAGTAAATACCATGTTTAATCAAATGATATTTCAGCTGTACCTTTGAATGTACCTAGTCGTTCTCCACCCTCATTTTTACAGAGGACCGTTGTAATGCTTAACACTGAATTATCCGGTGTAAGGAAAGGGAACCATTTCACTTAAGAGCTACTTAAGTGAGGCAAGGGAAAAAAATAAAAATGCACATCGTTTAGTTTGTTTTACCAAGCCTTGCGCCAAGCCACGGACTAAACTAGCCTTTGAATACAATTAATGTATTTCGCCTTCTCTCATTTTCTTTTTTTTCCAGAGATGGACTGATCTTGCATGTCTGTTACAACCTGTTTCTAATTTTGTAAAACTGGAGGGGCAGAAGAGTGCTCAGCTGGTACATTTTTTTGAAATGAGGGTCCCTGCCACATAAGAACCCAAGTGTCACTTAATTAAGTTTCAGTGATGAAATGGGATTTGTATATTTTTTGTCAACTAAACAGCATTCACGCTCAAACTACAACTGAGTTTTGAAGTTAGCATCCATTCAAGAAGATGGGGTAAAATAAATACTTCTATCTGACTAAGAGACAGCTGTACATAAAACTATTTTTGCAGCAGAGGTAAGACACAGACCAAAACACATCTGGGAATGCAAAGGTATTGCAACTCTGACAATAAACTATTAAAATTCCTGCTGTTACAGATAATGGGTGGCATACAGGTTATCAGACACACTTGCTTCTCAGTAGGAGATCACAGTATGACCTCTGTTCCCATAACTTTCCACTTTCCCTGAGTATCTGGACAGCATTGTTCCACCTATGAAGAGTCAACCAATCTAGAAACCGCATGTGGTTTCCACAGAAAACATGATGCAAATCCTTTGCTGTTAGTTCAACAGAGCTCATTTTTATCTGATAAAAAAATGCAGCCCAACATGGGAGGCTTCAGTTCAAGTCTTGTCACCAAAATTCCCATCTGTTTTAAAGACAGAACTCACACGAAACAACCTAAACACACCTCAGGCCCCAAGAAAGTTACAGGCCAGCATGTCTTGTTCTCTTACAGCCACACATTACTACTCTTATAGACAGTAAAACAATGCTCAAAGTTGACATAAAATGTTTCATTCCAAGAGTACTACTCCCAGAGCCCCAGGGTAGCACTCTTATTTCTCCATGCTAAAGCCCACGGATTTGAAAAATGGCCAAGACACCTCATACTCAAAAGTGCACGTCACCATAAAACGCAGTTTGTCTAATCTGGTTTTGTCTCTAATAGGGACCCTTGCTTCTCATGAAAGCCTGGATTCAGAAAGTCCTGTCAAGGCAGATAGCATCTGGCTCTGCTCTGTCCCCGGGTTTCGACTGCCCGCGGAAGCACTAACTATACATACAATACAGAACTTTCATGCCAATAATCTCTGAGGCATTTCAGCCAAACAGTACAGACTGGCTCGAATACTGTGACTGCCCTTGTGTTTCCACTGGCTTCCCAGTAATTGGCTTTCTGTCTCCGCATATTCCGACACACTCATCCTACCAGTACCGACAATACAATGGGAAGCTAACAAGCTTCAGGCACCGCTTTCTTAGTAGAACTAAAATGAGACCAATGCAAGAGTAATCCTGTCAAGAATTAAGATAAGGGCCTCTGAAAAGGAGCTCAGGTCTGTGTTTCATTCTTCAGGATGCTATGGGTCATTTTTGTCTACTGATACAAGGTGAACCATGGGTATTTGTGACTGATACTTCCTCCACACACTGTCATTTTAATGAACTCACGTAAGAATGCAGGAGTGAGCAAGATGAGCCCACAGGATTTTTAAGTAAGTTTACCACCTAACTTTAGGAAGAATATTATTCCTTTACAGCTTTCTTCTCCCACTAACTTTAAACGATAATGGGCGTGTCTTCCCTCAATTTAATACTAAATATTTGGGGAAGGGGCATTTATTTAACAACAATATTTTATACACACACTCCATCCAGCACTAGTGGATAGGGTGGAGTCCAGCACTGCTCAGCGATGGACACAAAGCAGCAAGCACGCTGAAAACGCACAGAGGAGCCTTGCTCTGCCGCCTGAATCTCCCACAATAAGTTCCCGGCTTTCACACACACGCCACCTACACCGACTGATTTTTCCTGCCTTCCTCGCCTCCCCTCCCACCCGCACTCCCGGGCAGGTGCCGCCCCTGGGTCACGGGCGGCTGCTCCGCACCGGGAGAGCAAACCCGCGCGGGCGCCGGCGGAGCGCGGCGGCGCTGCCCCGGCCGCGGGGACGGCCATGGGGCGGCCGTGGGGCGGGCAGGGGGTCCCGGGGGAGCGGAAAGGGGGTCTCGGGGGGACGGAGTGAGGGTCCCGGGGGGGCGGACAGGGGG
>VWZG01013025.1:0-46251 GCA_013396735.1 Grallaria varia | reverse complement strand
AGACACAGACCGTGTCGCGCGGGGGGCTGACGGCGGGCTGGGCGGGGCTCGGCGGCAGCGGGGATGCGGGCGGGCCGGGACACCACGTGCGTAACGAACATCGCTGTAGTGTGCCAGCGTTGGTAGCCCGCTGTGGCCAGCGCGACCCCCGTGTGCAGTCTGGACTCGCCAAACAACACAGCCACCAGAAGAAACACACACACACAAAAAAACAAACTAGCAAAAAACAAACCAGCATGTGGATCGCGGTTTTCCAGATTCTTCAGACGGCACATGAGGACAGAAACACAAGACTACCTGAATCTCTTCCTCCAGCACTTCCTATCTCTGAACACATCTGAGTATCTCTTACCCCTACCTTTTAATTGTTTGAAAGCCATATGTGGGTTTGGATCCCAGATCATTTTATCTTGTGCTTTCACCCGTAACTCCAAAAGGGTATTTGCAAGCGTAGAGGTTTTGGTCTTTTTGCAAAGTCTTGGTTTAGTGCTCTGTTTCAGGGAAGTGGATGCAAACTATTAAAACCTCAAAATTGCAAGCATCACAACACTGGGTTGTTCCTTTCTACAGATACCCAGGATATGAAGAGAGAAGCTAAGATTTCAGAGAAAGTGAGAAAAGAGCAATTGAGACAGAGCACTCAAATATGCTGATACTCCAAATAACTCCCTCTGGAACAATACTCTGCACCCATGGAGTTAATCCAGGCTACTTTTTCCAGAGTAATTATTCTAAGATAACTCTGTGTATAGACAAGTCTTTGGCTCAAGTCCAAAACACCCTTGATCAAAAGGAAAAAAATGCACCAGAAACGTGCATCTAATGTGGAAACAAAACATTTTGTTAAATTAGGCTCCCAAATATTTATTGATAATAGAGTCCTTCCCTGCTTGGTCTTCATGCCCAGTTCATTCGAAGTCTTAATCCAGGGATCAATCACTGCCACAGCAGAAAACTGTACTGGCAGAAATACCACCCTACAGTTTTGCTAAAGGACCCGTGAGAGGGAAGGGTCCCAGTCTAATTACAAGCTGGCTTACTACAATCCAGGTATTTCACAGTAATTAGTAAAGATTTGAAAAAAAGTCTTTTAAAACAGTGTTGATGTCTGTACCAAAGTCTTAGCGGTTTGCCTTTCGAGACAATCAAAACTTGCATGCTTCTAATACTCTTACAGTAACTATAGTTACTTTTTAAATAATGCTTGTACTCAATAACTTCTGTAAGGAGTCACAGAAATCATCCAGAGCCACCTGAATGGTACTGGCAAATTATTTGTATCTGACTTCTCCCCTTCCCACTAACCAGCACTGCCTGGGCATGTTGGACCTGTTTGTTAATATCCACAGAGGTTGCTGAGGGGAGACAGTCGTCTCATCTCCAGATGCGGTAACAAGCATTCCAAGACATGGTACCGTTAAAACCTGTCTCAAGTGACCACAACAAGAGCAACAAAAATAGACCCTATACAGGGTGGAGCAAAACCGCGCACAAACAGCTTAGAGTTACCTTGGATGGTCTCTTGTCGTTTTGTACTATTTTCATTTGCTCTAGATGAGAGAAAAAAAAAAAAAGTTGTACAAATATGTCGGTTTCCTTCCTTTGCTCTTACTCCAAAATAAACATGCTGTGAGTTATCTATAACTAACACGTACTTCAGGAATTCCTCTTTTGTACAATCCCTGTATAAAGGGGGACCAAGATTAGGTCTGATGACCAATTAAATGTGAGCACTCTGTTGTGCATAATAATGTAGTGATTCTAAGAAATGCAATAGCCAGTTCAAAAGCTTTTCTCTTTTTTGTAACAAACATTCTGCTGGTGCTGAGTTTTCAAGCTGTCTGCTTGTTAATGGTGTGTTGATACTCAGCCAAAGGGCTACAAGGTGTTTGCCTGCTGTGTCTACATACTAAGCAAGCCTTACTGCCAGCAATGCTTTCCTCCTCCATATAACCGTGTAGCTAATTGCAAATAAAAAAAAATCATTTCTATAAAATAGAAGAGGTGAAATGGCAAAGCTAGAACTTGCCAAGACATTTTAGGCTTTCCCTAGAAGGCACAATGCTTTACATTTCTGAACTTCTATCATTTATATCAACAATACACTATGCAAAGAAATACACAATTTGTGGATACTCAGCTGTGCAGCTTTAATGTAGCACATCAAATGGTCCTGAAAAGACTAAATATGTAAACATCCCCTTCCCACTTCCTTTTGAAAAACTGCTGGATTTTATAATTTATGTAATTCCAGATGCAAAAATTATACTGGCAAAAACAATTTAGTTGGAATCACTGTACATGTTCTAAAGATAAATCATTGTTTCAATTCAGAAACGTAAACTAGTTTTACATGTTAGTAGCCAATCAACCTTCCGTATCGTTTCTCCTGAACACAGTATGCATACGATTTCTAGAACTGCACATTCTCCAAAGTATTGGCATTTATTGAACAGATGCGTCTCAACAGCTACAACAAACAGTTGAATTTTTGTGCAGCCAGGTTATCAGACTATTTTTGCCAGTATATCCTCCATGGGTGTTCTTGGTTCCCTGTTAACAATTACATTAGGAGTAGCAGACAGCAGCACAGGAAATAAGGTGCTTACAGTAGTAAGTGAAACAGAGTGCTCAACACCATGTAAGCAAAATGTTTTGCTTTGAACAGTCTGAAAAGGAGAGCATCAGAACAGTTACATTTACACACCTGCTATTCTGAATTATACAGAACTGATACTCATTGTATTAATGTCATTTATAACTGGATAAAGAATGTCTCAATCTTTACTGTCTTTTCAGAAAGGTTATCAAGATGCAGCTTTTTTACTAGTTGCTATATTTAAACTACAGTTCCAGATGAAGATGTTGCTATGTTCTTATGACTTTTAGATGTCTAAAACAAGTATAGATGACATTCTGCCATTCTTTACTTGCTAGCGAAGTAAAAATATTTTACCTCAGCAGACAAACTATTACACAAATAAAAATATGAGCTGAGAGAAATATTTCAGTTCAGACTCACAATTTTGGTGAACACTGTGACCAGTGTATACAAAAGTTCTTTCAGTTTTTTACATCTAGAGAATGTTTTTCCATCCAAGTTGTCAGGTACATTCCTTAAGTAGTTTCAAAATGACCAGCCTGAACTGTTTGGAGAGTAAACATCTTTGTAAACATACTTGGAGGCACTTTATGAGCATAGCTAGGCAGAGATCAGAGAAATGCTGGGGACAAATGGGAATTGAGTACCCATAGTTTGGATTGCTGTGGAAGAAATTAAAGATGCTCCTTCAAAATTATTTATAACTAAGGCATAAAATTGCAGTGATTTTGAACACATGCCTTTATTCTAATTTACTTGTTACATGTACCACACACATCTGACCGAACAGTCTTTGGCCATCACCCAAAGCACAACTTCACACAACCTTGACAGCGCTCACCTCTAAGAGCTGTACTTGGTGCTGGACACACAGGACTTCACGCGGGGACAGTCTGCAAAGCACAAGATGAGAAACTTTAGTCACTTGAGGAATCTGGTCTCTAGGTCACTGTCTAGCTCATTGTATCAGATCAGCACAGCTGAGATCCCCAGCTCCTCTTGCAGCAAACTGGTGGAAACAACTGCTGGGTCATTTCCACATTTGTCGCACCTGTCCCCCCAGCAGGTCCTGGATCAGCCCCAGACATGAGCCCAGCCAGCTGGCTGTTTGGCTTCCATGGAGGATGTAAAGCCCAGTCAGACTGCACAGACGTTTTCAGTGATTGACAAGAACCATGCAAAGAAATCCAAATTTTTTTTTTTTAATGGATTTAAATTTTTCTATAGTCACCGTGTTTAAAAGTTTTACAGTTTTGGTATAGAGCCATCTCTTTCACATGTGCAAACTGAACTGTGTCTGCCACGGATTCCACAGGGCCTGTGGTCAGGACGTGTTTAAACATGGGTTTCAGACTGCTGCAGACCAAGTCAGCGTCTCTGGCCTCTTCAAGGTCTAAAGCAGCCTCAGAAAGATGCTTCCTCTACTTTCTTTACTTTTTCTTTGCTAAGAGAAGTCTTTTTTTTCTTTCTTAATAAAAATAGATCTAACACATTTATTTCCTTTTCTCTTTTATCATCCTGATTTCTAAAAACCAAATGGGACAAACCAGAATTGAACACCACAGTCACCTTTTCTAGTTGTTTTTTTTATCACCACCATTTAAAACTAATTATTTTCTGGACAATATATAGTTTTAATTAATCATAGTTTTTTAAATCAATCCATGATGAGCAAATCCAATATTTTGTTATATTAAATTTCACCTGCTAACATGCTCACTAGAAATAACGAAAATGTTAATTATGCAAAGCCTGTAAAAAAAAAAAATCGTATATAAAGTCTGTAAAGGCCCAGTCCACTCAGAATTTGAGTTACTGTCTGTACGAAAATCAGGTTGTTCTCTGTCCCTGATTTGCCTGGATGTGAATAGCAGTTATGTGGCAGCTGAGGAAACACTGTAGTTCTCATAAATTCCCTGCTGAGCAATACAGCCTTTACCTTCTGAGAGTCTTTTACCATCATGCTAATCTACCTGTACTGCCATTTTAAATGCAAAAAGTGTCAGATACTGGAACTTTCTCATTTAGTCAAACAAATTAAGAAATTAAAATCAAATTAAGACAATCTGTTAACCAAGGAAGAATTTTTTTAAATACCACTTCCTTATCCAAGCAGTATCAATTTACATCCACCAAAGGAAAAAGACTGAGGATTGCCTACATATGCAGTGTTTTCCAATTAACTGCTTCTGTTTAATTATTAAACAACTACATTAAGCACAACAGGAAGAATTTTTTTTATTTATTCTAGAGTAAGGCTGCTCACGTGTGAGTTAATCAGGAATAATTTCATGTTTAAACAAGAACTACAGAAATTTAGTTCCTCTGCTGTTCCAGTTTTGTTCAATGAAAAGATTCATTGCATGATGCTGCCATGACCAGGCAGGCTTAGTGAGTGAATTGCAAATCTAATCAGTTTGGCAAAGGGTTTTGTGGAAGCTGCTGTGCTGGCTTTGCTGACTTCAAGTCATTTTTGTCTTTTGTTCGTTTGTTGCAAACAACTAAAATCTAGGTCAAGGAAGGAAAGGTCATTCATTAATTAGAGAAGTGCAATTTTTTATACAGTATTGGAAAGGTTTCAAAAGCAGTTTTGAATTTTGTATTCATTGTGTATTCAGTTTTCTCACTATTTCCCCCCGTCCTTCTACACATCTAAATTTCAAGCATCTTCCTAGGAAAAGGCAAAATAACTTGCCCCTTCTGGCAGTCAAGATTTAAGGCATTGAGTTTTAAACAATTATTCAAATTACATTATGAATTGGTGAAATGTTTATGGCACAAATACATTTCCACATTTCTAGACACCGTAACTACTCTAATGTTTATTTTCAGACCATCACTTGTTTGGTCATACTCTCCAACTTAATTCTGTCCGGGGAAATTTTCTTTCTGGGGGTTCTAAAAGTCAGGTTTTGAACTTTTACACAGTAATGACATTTCACAGAATCACAGAATATGCTGAGTTGGAAGGGAGCCATAAGGACCATCAAGTCCAACTCCTGACCCTTCACAGGACCATCCCCAGGAGTCACACCCTGTGCCTGAGAGTATCATCCAAATGCTTCCTGAACTCTGTCAGGCTTGGTGCTGTGACCTCTGCCCTGGGGAGCCTGTTCAGTGCCCAACCACCCTCTGGGCGAAGAACCTTTTTAAGCCTAGTCCTACTTTTTGTGATAAGAGAACTGTTCTAAAATACACATTATAACACCTACGTATATTTTCCTCAACTGCAATTAACAGTCCCTGTGTGGGTGTGCCGGGAGTGCTCTGCCTTGTTTATTTACATGTCTCTCACACCAGCAATCTCAAAAACAACACCCCAAACCTATCCTGGCTCATTCCACACATCTGGGAACACAAACAACTGAGGGGGTAACATGATACAGTCAGAGAGAGGAGTTCTCAGTTTTCACTAGGGCTGTAACTTTCCTATCAGTCCAGCATGGCACACGTATATTGATTTCTTTACTTGTGGGTGTGTGTTTTTAGGATATATCAGACAAATAATATGTTTTCTAGTATACAACAATTAAACTTCTGTGAATTTCTGACTACAGAGTGAAATGCATGCATCAGTTCCTATTACCCAAGTCCTAAAGTCAATCAGCATCTCTAAGGTTCAAGGTCCACTTTTAAGCAATTGAGCAACCTAATTGGCAGGTAGATCAAGGCATGATAATTTGCTTCTTGAGGGCAAATAAAGGTACACTGACCCCTTTTACTGTGGAACTGTTCTTAACGGTAATAAAATAAAATGCAGATATTCTACAGTAATGACGTGTTTCCCATGCAGAACATAAAGGACTATCTCAAAGCATTTTCATTCTTCCTCCATGAAGTATAGCAGTTTTATAATCTCCATTTCCAAGAGGAAAAGATTGATGGTCTGCTTAAGGGCAAGAGAGTGCCCCAGTATCACAGAGGAGAGCTGCAGCAGAACCCACAGCCAGATCTGGTTTCCGAATTCTCCTTCCTCCTCTGCCTTGTTATAAAAAGCCCATCCAAAGCTGAAAATTCACAGGGTCGCTTTGCACAGCTATCAGCTGCTGAGCTGGAATACAGGTGTATATGCACATTTGGCTGACGGTTCCCTTCCTATGAGTAAGACCCTGTGTTAGTAAAAAGCACATTACATTGTACCTGAGTGCTGATGTCCCTCATCAGGCTTTCTGACTCTCTGGGAGTTTTTTGCAGTACAGTGTGAGTTGCAACTGTAATTATCAGAGAATAAGTGTTCAATGTCAAAACATTCCTTCTGTTTCACTTCATCACTTCATTTTCACTTAATATTTAAATACTCCAGGAGCTCTCTCTGTTCCATTCCAACCTTCAGCATGCTGGTTTTCAAGGCCTTTACTAGTAGTCACCCCTGGAGCTGATTGACCATTAAGGACAGAAAGAACTGATTTGCCTGTATTTGTGGAAATATAACTATCAGATCCACCAGGCGTGCAGCAGCTAGAATAGAAATGTGAGCAAATGAGCATTCTGCAGACAATAAACAACAATCAACAGATGTTACAAGCATTTGCTGACCAGCTGCATATGGCAGGGCAACCACCATGCAGTGGGATCAGGTCATGGTACAAGTCCGTGCCTGTCAGCAGTGACTGCAAGCCTTCAGATCCTGTATTCTGCTGCACACCAAATTTATTTCAGCCTCAGGATGCCAAAATGATAGCTGCTTTGAGAGGGAGGAATCAGGGTATCAATCTTAGGAGGAAAGTTTGCACCACTCAGCAATCTGTTTGGTGTACCATTAACCATAGCTTGTATGAGGAAGCACAAGTAGAGATCAGGCACAGGAATTAATATCTAAGTCAGTTAAGAAGGGTTCCCTAGACGTGGCTGGCCCTATCTAGAAACCAAAACATTGTGGTGAAGTAGGAACATAAAAATACTCTACTGTAGATAGTGAAATTTGAACTACATTTGAAATAATAGTCTTATCACTTTACATAGTCAGTATCAAATTGCCACATTGCTTCGCAACAGCTCTACTTCTCAATAAATTTGTTATACATGCTTAGTATTCCAATTTTGTGTTCATTGTAATAGAAGACATATTTGTGATTTACTTCAATTTGAACAGTGTTTTTTTGCAGAAGTTTATGATAGGGATAGTTGCAGTGTATTCCCTCTGTTATTTTGTAATTCTTGCTGCATCTACATAATCTAAGGGTGATCTGCTACTATCAGCTGCAGTGTCCTGCTCCCTGTCTACACATAGTCCCTCGCTTTTTGAGGTCTAAGTGAGAAAAGCAAGTAGCATACCACTGCCCACTGAGAGGGTTATTTTGACACACACTTGATTTCTAAAGCACCTGAGTTCTTTCGTCTTTTGTAGATAACATCACGCAATGTATTGAAATAACTCTGGTAGCTAAAAACAGTCCCACCACAGCTATATATATGTATATATACATATCTTTACAGATGCCGTGGTGAGCCTGCATTCCAGTACTTCAAGCGAGGTCAAGAAGGTATGTTAAGTATCTCCCCCCCTACAACAGACCTACCCTTTGTGAACCCCTCAGAAGTTTTTCCTCACTTTACTGGCCAAAGGTGCTTTTTGCTAAGGGCCATGGGAACACACTGTCAGCCGAATGTTGCTGGTGTGCTGCAGACAGCGTGGGGCTGCACTCTGCAGAGACACAGCAGCACCGGCCAGGCCACCACAGCTCATGCCACATTTCCTGACATTTTTCTTTATCCAACACTTCCTCGTCCTTCCTGGAATATCTGAATAATCTTTACTCCTGCAGAATAAAGGTGTACACCTTGGCCTTGCATTGACCCACACGGCAATTGTCACAACAGGGCATTCGCAGAAGAAGTATTTTCAAACACTATAAAAGCTAGAAGTCCAAACATTGCGACTCAGACCTCCAGAGCTCCAAAACGTAACCAGACTTGGATATGTCAGTGATATTACGGAATAGTAATATAATTATATTGAGGTAATGGAGCAGAAACACCTGGAGACTGGAAGCACTGTTTTGTCAAAAGAGCATAAACTAAGAGTTCTATCAGCAGGACATAAAACTGAATGTGAACACATTCAACAGAAACAAACATCTCTGGTAAGACTCTGTTGTAGAACAAACAACACTCTTTTGAAAAGACATTTGATTTCTTCCTAATCATTTGTAAGAGCAATAGCAGAACTTTTTTGCAATGACACTTTGACAGGAGGAGGGTGACTGATGAAAAACCCAAAATCTTGGTGTAACAAATAGCCTCCAAGACAAAACACTTTCAGATAACCACTTCTGTAAATTTTTACTTTAAAGGCACCTTGAGTCCGGGAAAAAAATGAAAATATCTAATTATCAAGGTCCTGTATTATTCTGACCCCAGAAAACACACGACTTTCAGTTCTCAGTACCAGGGATGTTTTACTCTGGTTAGCATGAGGTTAATATCTAGCCTGATCTTTCTTTTTTCATTATTACTGGTAAGTAAACAGCAGCTTTTAGTATCTTGTGAGACAAGTTTCAACAAAGCTTCAGTTTGACTTTTTCCTGTGATTAGTACATCAATACTAGAACATATGCCCACACATATCCTTGACAGTCAATTCACAAGAGAGGGAAGATGTTGGCGATCTCTGTCACACCATTCCTTATTTTTATCCCAAAGATCAAGATCCATTGAGAAAGAGAGGGCATGGCCTGTGAAGACACTAACTTTCTGATTAACCCCAAAAAGTGAGAGACTGCATTACGTTCACCACAAATCATCCTGTGCAGGGATTTTCCCAGTGTGAAGGCATCCAAGAGGTAGCCACAGCTGGGAAGGTCTCATTAATGGCAACACAGCTTTGTTGGCAGCACAGTTCCAGGAGGACAACAATAGGAAGCATTGCAATGTTGTAGGGATTCCCAGGTGAAGCCTTGGCTTTCTCCGAATCTGTGAAGTTCAAAGTTAGAGCTGTGATTTATGGAGGGGACAGGGCAAATACTTTTCTTAAGAGACCAATATTGAGGAAAACTCTCATAGACCCTGTTAGAGTTTCAGCCACTGCAACATTGGTCCTTCCCCAACAATTTCAATTATAAAATTACAATTTTTATTTTTTTAAATAACAGATATATTGATTCAGAAAAAAAGTTCAGATAGCTCTACGTTCTTCCTAGGAGCTGTCAATAGTAATCACCTTAAGAGTGTGTAATAGAGTGCTCTTTCTCTTAATGTTTCCTGCTGGTGCTCTGCAGGTTACAGACTTTGTTTGGCCAAAGGTTCATTTAGACCACTGTATTTATTGACAGTTTCTACTTTATATAACTTAGTTTTTATTTATATTATTGACCTCTACAGCACGGTGGAAACAAGATAAGTAATTAAATTGCGCACTGTGTGAAAAAGGACTTTCTGCTTCAAACTCCCCTGCCCAGTAACTTCGCTGCATGCCCCACTGTGTTACATGACTATATGAACATTTCATAGTCATCTTATTCATGATTTTATAAATTTCTGTCATACTCCACTTCAGTTATCTGTTTTCACACAGAACACTCATTGTCCCATTCATATCTCAAATAGATATCATTCTTTGTTTCTTAACACTTTGATCATATGCCATTTGAGACAGAATTTTCAGAATACCACACAACATTCAAGATGTAGCAAAGACATGGACTTATAGCAGTAGCATAATTATACACTCTGTTTCATATGGTATTCCATTTGTAATTCCTAATTTTCTACTTCTCTTTTTGACTGCTACTAACCACTGAGATGATGGCAAAATTACCACAGGAAGACCAAGATTCTGAATGGAACATGTTAATTCATAGTCCATTTTTTAATTGTTTTATACACTATGAGCCTCAGTCTTGCGATATTATTTCTCGGTCATTTATATAGCAAAATTTTCTTTAGAACTAGCTGTAGTTTTGACCTACAAAAAATTTTACAGAGGTAGCAAACACTAGTTCCCTAATACTCACATCCCTTCTTAGGGTTTTAAACATGGCAAACAGCATGCAACCTTCTGGGATCTCTCTCTGTGAGAAATATGTATTCTTGCCACTTTCTTCAGCCACCTCATAAGCTACAAAAGGATCTTCTCTTTATTGCATACCAATTTCAGTTCTCAAGGGCTCAAAGCAACTTGAAAAAGAGGTTGTGACAACAGATTCATTGCCTGCTTGAAAGAATTCCAAGAGGCGTGATGCCCCTTTGCAAACTCTATTTTTTCCATGTATCTACTAATACTGTTCTCATTACAATTCCTATTATGTTCCTGGCTTAGAAGTCAGCTTAGTTTCTGTAATCCTCCCAAGCACCCTATTTCAAACTTTCTCAAATGTACTTCCCTTTATTCCTCTGGTACCATGGTATATGACAGTTAAAACTCCATTTGAGGGAGTTCAGAAATTTCATAAATACACTTATTCAAATCTCAAGAACAGTATTAAATCCATATAAAAATTACAATTAAGAAAATACTGAATCAACTGATGATGTACTGAGCAAACAGGATGAAGACACACACACTAAATCTTTATTTCTGTGCTCATAAATATGCACTTAGGTGCTGTTAGAACATGTGTAATTGCCAAACCAGAGCCTAAAAATGGTTGGCTGCTATCTGTTCCTTATCCCCAGTCTTATCAAGTTGTGATCTCAGGAACTGAAGAAGCATCATGAACCCAGAAGTCATGTCTGCCCTTCGGGTGGTTACAAATACCTCCTCCTCTTCACCCCTCAAATTAACAGGAGGCTGCAAGTCTGCCTAGTATAAAAAATGCCAAATGCATCTACTCTTTTGAAGCAGGCTACTGGCAGCAACTGGCTCATTGTTACAATTCACCTGGCAGCATGAAAATCCTCTTAGGAAGTAAAATTCCATTAAAATCTCTAATTTCTTTGGGCCCATGGTCGTCTTCCGACAATGGCACCAGTAAAAAGGGGTCATTTTTTCAAGCAACACCAATTTTCTGAATTCTCCGTGGTATTTCATAGCTCAGCTCTACTGTCTTCTCATTTCCTATTTCATGATGAGAACTTGGACTATCCCTGTGTACTTACTTTTTTTGTTTTCTCTTACTCACATAGCAACTCAGAACAAAAGCACTTTTAAAATATTTTATGAGAAGATGTGTCTCTTTCTTGTTAAAGAAGCTGCATGACTACAGTAAGCCAACACCTAAATATTTGTGTGCCTTGTCTCCACATGCCTTTGTTAAAGAGACATAACCTTAGGTATTGTTTATATGAATGCACATTCATGACTATAAAATTCTTGGCAGTTCCGTATTATCATACTTACAAACTTTTTAGATGATTGCAGTTTCCTGGCTGAGCAATAACCTTCCAGTGGATCAACCTCAGGAGGTACTCAGCACAGGCTGTTAATCTCTACATAAGCAGGTAGGGCTCCAGGCTTTTTCTAAGCCTAGGCAGGTATTTCCCTTGCACCAAAAAGGATGGCACTTAACCATTGAAGTTCCACTGTGCTGTTATCTAGTAGTCAACATACTGCTCATTCTAATCCATGCCATCCAACATAACTTTTCATCTAATCCATAATATTCAGAAATCATATGCAACAAAAAGAATTTGTACTTTAAGCAGCACTGCTTACTGTTTTTCCATACACTGCACATTTGACCCTTTTAAACTTTACAACATTCAATAATACATTGTGCAGGATGGAATTTCATTATTTAAAGGTATTAAAAATACATTAAAACTTTATTTTAAAATTTGTAGCTCAGAAAGTAGTGTTTAACTGTAGGAAACCTGAAGATTTTTTCACAAATTACTAGTGGAAATAAAAGTAGGTCTAAACAGAGGATGCTTGTCCATTTCTAAAGAATAACAGGAAAGATTAGTTAGGACAGAGGCGACAGAAAGTACTACTTTAAAAAGTCCTTTTTTCACTAGTTCCTGTAAGTAATTTATTTTCTGAAAACTGCAGTTCTAGAACTTCTAAAAAAATAAAACCCCTTTCCTTTAAAGGGAAAGTACAACCACCCTATTTTTCTAAAACCTGTTTCAATATTTCATATGTCACAATCAGAAAAGGCACATTAAGAAAGAATGAAATGCTGGCTGTGACAGCGCTATGGTTATAGGGTTTGGAATCATCAGCTAAGTTTCCCTCTTACTCCTATTCCCCTCCCCCTTTTCTTTTTCTCTTTATAAAGCAGTAACTGGTGTGATTCTTGTTATAAAACTTATTATCTCAAGTACTGTTTCCCTCTTATTTAGCTTGAGTAATGAGGGAAGAATTGGGAAGATAAATAAGCCGTTTAGTAATATTTAAGCCCTACTCTTGAAGAGGGACATATGCTGATTTTTTTTGCATGAGTGCTTCCAATAATTGTAAAGGAAATAATCACTGGAATATAATTAGACATATGAATAAATAGATGGAAAACTGAGGGCCTACTTATCTTCTAAATATAGGCACTTATTCACTTTCTTATTTAAACCAAACGTGCTCAAAATGACATTTGCAGCGCTCTCACACGAGGCCTGTGGATGCCTGATAGTGCCTGGCTTCCGGACAACATAGTCCAAAACGCCCTTTTCAGAGAAATACTTTGACATGCTGAATGATGTAATCACAATCTCAGCTCTTGCCGTGTTCATCATATCTTTGGAGTGGTACAGATATTAACACAGAAAATACTCAGTTGCCCCTCCCTTCCCTTGTCCTGCTCTTTCCCACAACACAAGAATTTGGTGGGAAACTATGCAAAGCAGGTGCTCAGTGTCACCACATGTGGCCACCTCAGCCAGCAGACACTACCACTCTGCTGTCACCTTTGTGGTTCTTGTGAAACTGCCACTCTGCAACCGTGGGACACAGCCTCTGGCCAGGGTAATGAGCAGGAAACCAGAAATCAGGTCTTTAAAGCATTTTCAGTTGAGACTTCAGTTTATGCCACTATCTTTCTTTTGTGCATGCCCTCCCATACATATTTATTTATTTCCTTAATATCCACTGTTCCTCTCTGGACACGAGTGAGGCTCAGAATGACCTCCTCTGAACAGAGCAGAGCAGAGGCCCTTTGATAGTTGAACTACACAGGGTCCTTTTCAGAGAAGAGTGCAGGAACCATACATGCTTATCATCTGAGGATGAAAGGGGCCCTGGTTTTCCACTGCCCCGTTGCAAGTGCAAATACTTACGCCTCCGAAAATGAAGTATAAAGTTATATCATAACTACTGTCATTCCAAGCAGGCATTACAATGAAACTCTTTCAAATGTTCAGCCGTAGTGAATTATTCTGTTGAGGTGATTTTTGAAGTGACATTGTCTTTCTCTAGCATGCCCTAAAGACTTACCTTGAAAGCCACTGCCTGTGATCAGCCTGCACATGAGCAACTTCTGTGGTTTGTTAAGCTTGTGTTCATTTCTATTCTTGTCTTTTTAGGCTCTAACTGTCCAAATTCAAGTCTCCCAGGAGTATTTTACACATTATTTCTGGAACAAAATGTTTAACATGGTACAAAGTTTTTCCTCACAGGTTAAGATGTCAAAAACTGACCCTTAGACTGAAACATTCCATTTCCTTGAGTTAGCTTTCAAATGAAAGCATGATTTCTGCCCTAGAATCCATCCTTAAATCCATCAAGAAAGGTCAATATGTTAAACCATTGCTTAAAACAAACCATAACAACTTCTTAAAAATACAAATGTACCAAAATAATCAAAAAGTTAATTCAAATGGATTTCAGCCTACAGGACTTATATCTATGTATGACCAACAACACTGAGAAAAAATAACAATAAAATTTAGTCTAGTGTTAAACCATCATAAAATTTTAGTCATACCAGATCAACTTCAGTGTGATACATATTTCAATGACAAACTTTGCCAGACATTTACCTCCACAAATATGTCTTTGCTGCTCACTGCAGGATTGTGTTGGAATATCTAGGTTAGATCAAGAGTAGCACTCCTACTTGCTCAAATGCTGTATAATGCTGTCCCCTCAGCAGGTGTAATGAGACAGAGACTGGAAGGGAACTAAAAAAGTTGTACCCAATGCCCAGCCTAGCACCTCTGATGCGAATGCACCATAATGTGCATTCAGCCCTGTGACGGTCCAAGACAGAGATACAGCAGGCAGAAGCTTCTGGGTCACCTGCTTTGTGACACTGGTGGCACCACAAAAGCCACCCTCCTCTGCTATGGAATTCTTCCAGCAAAAGAGACTGCAAAACACTGAGAAAGATTTTTCCTCCCCCAAATAACATGCCCTATCATGAACGATAGAAACACAGCTTACTGCAAAGAGGAACAAACCGCACTTTGTTTTTGGGCAAGCAGCAGTAGACTCTTCTGTTGTATTCGACATATCAGAGCTTTGCTTATGACCATAGTAAGATTCATAACCAGTTTTGCATCCACAGATCTGTTCTTTCAGGAAGGATATGTTTTCTTTTGTATCTTGTTCTCCTTTCCTCCTCAGTTTTTTAGATTATAGTTGCAGGTACTTCACAAATTTTACTATCTTTACATATAACCTAATATTGCTTTCATCTTCTATTTAACCTTGGACAAGTTAACACAAAAGGATGAAACCAAAGACCCAGTTCAGGGTGATACATGTAGCTATACTTTTACAATATTTCTGTCCTGTGAGGTTAGCTTTTAGGCATTTCTGAAAGCATTGGACTTGATCTGCAGAGAAGAAACAAATGAACTGTCATGATGCATCTCATTTCTAAGCCACGTTATATAATGCATGAAAAGAATTAATAGAAAGATTTGTTTCAGTATTGTTGTGAGCTCAGTCCCACCTGTTCATAGATATAGCGACAGGTTTTGAATGAAAATGTGTGAAGAATGTGCAGTACTTTTGTAAAGGATATAGCATTTCACTAATCTAATTTAAAAAGAAACTAAGTAAATTAAATGTAAGAAAAGCAAGCCTTTCACCAAAGCACAATTTGAAAAGGAGAGCTCTGCTGTGAAAAGAAATCCATTAGGTTAAAAATTTCAAGCCACTTCCCCTGTAACTTTCTGTTTGAATGAGAAGTTACTATGCTACAATATAGTTTGAGAACATATCTATTCTGCGCTAGAAAACTAAGGAAAAGTCAAATGGAGTTTGTCACAGCCCTCAGCAATACATACCAGGAGATACCCATGATCTCAGATGCAAAACCCTTTTCATGGTTTTCAATAAAACACTTCAGATATTTTTTTTCCCTTCATCACATATTTCCTTAAATTCCCAAGGTTGAAGAGGAATGATTTCTTATCTGTCCTGCACAACGGTATGGAGTGCACAAAACATTTGGCTGAAAGCATATAACAAAGACAATTTCTGGCAAATTGGCACCATGCCATTCCTAAGACAGTACACAGAGACTTGTTTACTGAGTGGCTCAGGTAGCAGTGTGAAAAGGCTTTTTAAAACTGTCCATAGAACATACAGAGAAAGTCTAGAATATTTAATCTTATTCTGCATTTTAATCCCAAAAATATCAGACTGGCAGGCCCAGATTGCCTGGTCACAACACAGAGATTTCTCAGTAAGTTTTAAGTATTTGCGGGGTGAACATTTTGTTTAAATTGTACGTGGTTTTTTGCCCTCCAGAAGCTAATTTTAATGCACTGGAGCTAATTTCCATTCTGTTTATTTTTAGACTCTTAATATTTAAAATACTGAAACTCACAAATGCAGGTTAAATGAAACACACTAACAGCCCACCAGTGCATGAACAACTGGCACAGACCATTCAGACCTTCTCTGCATGAATATGCTTGAAAAAGGAACACTCTCCTGGCTTGGCTAAGAAAACTCATGAAATAAATTAAGCAGGTCAAGTGAAAAATAAAGTGAAGACACTCATTGACACTCAGAGGAGAAGGGAGATGACATGCAGTCATTTCTCCTCTTTGCGCTTCTTAGTCAGCATCCACTTACAGGCATCACCGCCTAGTCACAGCCAGTGGGGAGGTGCTCACACTGTCGTTTTCTTGAAGCAAACCGAGAAGACAAAATCTTTTTACCCCTTCCACTTACAGCCTCGACCATGTGCCATATCACAAAAGAAACTCTTCCTTGCAGCTGCTCTGGATCGTCCCACACAAACACCCCTTCCCAAAGGGGATCACCAGCTCTTGCTTTTCATCCCTTTTTGTACAGCACTTACTGGCGGGTTTCACTTCTTGCACCAGTGTAATTGAAGATTTCCTCCTTGTCTGTGCCTCTCCAGGTGACAGGCCCAGGATCCTCCTGCAGATACCTCTTGCCACCAAATGAGCTGAATCCAGGAGAAGAGCAGAGACCAACTGCATTGCTGCAGGTACAGAAGTCCCCTGGATACCTCTGCTCCTCGGGCAGCACGAAATTTCACTCAGCGCTGACCCCACCATCAGCACATACCACCAGTATGTTGCTGGCCTTCTCTACCCTGTACCTTTGGGTCAGGGTGCCCAGTGCATGTCTTTCCTCCCAAACGAGAGCAATGCACCTGCAAAACCGCCTGATGCTCTCCTCTAGTGCCAGCACAAGACTTTGAGGCTGTCAGCACCAGGGCTATTCATCAAGTGCCAAGGACTGGAAGACAGGAGGAAAGCAGTAGGACAGAAACTGGTTTGAACACTGATTTCATGGTCGGCAAAGTTAGGGGTGGGAGCAGGGAGTAAGGAGAAAGGAGAACAGTACAGACAAAGAGAGCAGCCTTGATCTCTGAAAACTGAAAGCCAAGTAAGAGTTGCTATTTCTGAATTCCCCCTCCTCATTGCTTGGTGTCCTGCTTGTGACTAAGAGGTGATAACAGTCTCTTCTGAGCAGAGAAACTGCTCCTCTCTAAGTCCCCACAGTTACACCAGCTGGGGAGGGCGAACCTGCAGGCATTGGGTGCTCCAGCCAGGACCCCACAGCTGCTGCACTGACAGCTGGTAAAAGCACGCAGGCGATCCCTGCCGACCCCAGGCTGCACTGTCGAATGTGCTGCACAGCACTAGCCAGCTATTAATAAATACAAGAGTGAAACCAAATGCCTCTGCTTTGACTTCTTTAAAAGGCCAAACTCAGCCTTCAAATTAGTCTATTTCTGGCCACCCATCCAACCCCCGATTCCAAGCACAGGAACTCCCATCCAGGCATACAATTCCTGCTGACTTAGCAAGGTCCTTGTTATGCCAACAGCAAGGTATGGAAGTAGGCAGTATGAGGATTTAACGTGAATTTTCTTGGTATTCAAGTAATTCTGTAACATATGAAGGAAATTGCACTTGCACAGCAGTACCTTACCCACTAACCCCTTAGGTTCTTGCATGTCTGTGTGTCCTCCAGTCCTACTCAATAAATACAGCTTATTTGATATTCTGACCCCCCGTTTCTGCACTAGAAAAGTCTCTGACCTGTGGATTTACAAAGTAGACAACAAAATACCTCCTCCCTAATTTTGCACAGACCATCTCTGAGGTCAGGAAAGGTTTCCATGGATGTAACAGTCTGGCTGCAAGAACATGCACATAACTGAAATCATCATAATACATATGCACTAAACATGCATCTGAGGCAAGGGTCCTTGTAAACCAACAGATAAACAGCAAAACCCCTCAACATAACAAGGATTTAGAGGAAAAGACTCTATTGTTTCTAAAACAGAACACCAACATTCTAAAAGCTGATGATATTTCCCTGTTTTCTGCAGAGTAAGTGAGGTTTCAAGTCTCCTAATGAAACTCTGCAGTAAATATTCTTTATTATTTTGCCAATTTATTGCTATTTTGGGAACTGAATTACATGGAATATTCCATATATAATGTTTTTAGTAGCAGATACGAATTTTATAAAACTCCAGTAACTGTCCATTTCCACATGAAGGCAAACTCTTGCAAGCAAAACACAACAGTATTACTGGGATGTGGAAGACTCATCATTCTGTCTGATGCAAGAGAAACTCTCAAAAAGCTTTACATGGAGAATAACCAGTCTTTGTAACTGCTTCCCTCTTTAGAGGTTTGGAGTTGGTTTGTTTTCCTTTCAAGTGCCGAAAAACTCTAGAAGGGAAGCAGTTGTTTCCTGCATACCAAAATGCTTTGTCATTTACCCAAAAAAAGTGCCTGAAATAGCTGCTAACATTTCTTTTCCCCTCCTTTCCAAATAAATGTGTAAATATGTTAAAAAAAAGTTGGTCTCTCTTCTCTATCCTCTCATTCACCTTTGACACTGACCAATCTACTTTCAACAGCCAGTGCTCCCATGGACAGCAGAAGAGGACACGTCTTGAATGTCCAATTCCCATTCCAGGTGTGAAGTCTCTCCTTGTTCTCCCAGCTGCATTTACGAGGGTATGTTTGTGGGTGATTTAGGAGAGCTCAATAGACTTTTTAAGGAGTGGCTTGGGCCAGGAGGACAAAAATGCCACTGGCAGGAAGCTGGTGGTGCAGGAACTGTCACAGGATCTCTGACATGGTGTCAAGGGATGAGGCATGAGGTCATTCAAGAAATCGTTCAGTGAAGTGGCTCAGTTGATCTTCTCTCAGAAATCATCGAGCGCACAGAGTAGTGCATTAGTAGTGCATGACCGGGTTCTGTAGAGATCCAGAACATGATGAAAATCGTCAGTAAAAGTTTTCCTTAACTCCCAAGAGTACCTTCTACACAACCTGTCCTCACAGAGTTGGGAGAGGCTGCCTTTCCCCATGGCAGCCCCACACTTTACCACATCCTTTTTGTCCTCACTACTGGTTTTCACTGCTGACAGGCATGAAACACACCTTTGCTAGCACCATGGGACAAAGCAGGTATAGCTCCTGGAGCTTCAGGGGAAACCTTGAAGAAAATGCAGCAGAAAAGGAATAGACAGGTACCTATTGATGTCATGATACAACATAAAGCCCTTGAACAGTGTTCTTCCACAGACTGGAGATACCACATGAAGTATTCTGGTTTTTATTCCTCCACACTTTCTCTATAATTTCATTGTACGCAATGTACAGCCAGCTGCACCCAGCCCTCACCCTAAATAAAATAAAAGCCACAGCATCTGACCAGCAGGCAGCTGCTGGCCATGCAAGCATGCAAATTTCTTGGCAAGTTTTGGATTCTAGCTTGCAGCTTTATGAGCACGGAAAGGAATTGTAATAATTCTACAAACAGAGATTTTCCAACAGCTACCAGGAACTGCTGGCTGGCATCCTGGGACAAGGACAAAGACAGCAGCACTTCTTGCAGTGGCCACAGACAGCACCATTACAGAGCCTCGGGTGACCTCAGCACACTAATGCTGATAATGAGCTTGTGGCAGTGCAGATGATCACACATGGATGAGCATTCAATTACTCATCCCGTGGTTAACACGCAGTGAAAGCAGAGACTACAGCCACACTGGCCCCCACAACTTTTATTTCATACAGTGCCATTCAATCTTCATCAAATAATGACAGCCTTATCCCAAGCGCTGGGGCTGAGCAGGGGGTGGCCCATCTTGTTTTGCAGAGCCTGTGGAATACCAGCTCAGGCCCTCTCCCACTGATACAGGGACACCACCACCTGCCCCGGCAGGGCCTGAAGTGGTGACTTAAAGGGAAAAATATTCCTGCTTAGTTCCCTGCCACAAATACTCTCCCAGCTTTACAGATCAGATGCAGTTACTGTAGCTCAGCAGCCTCAGAAATAAAGAAATCTCCCCTGAAGTCCTGAAATATATATGTTTGATTTTTTTTATTTAAGACCTAGTTTGAGGGATTGTCATTTTTATCATACAGATGTGAAACATCAAGTGTGGTTGATGTGGGAAACTTTTTGTAATGGAACAAAATTATTTCTAGTACTCTTGCCACAACCTGTGAAGCTGTATTTAAACCTCACTTCAACGAGACTCATGTTTAAACATAAGATACAATCAGGAACAGCTCTGCTTCCCTGTAAAGATGGGTACTCAGAAAAAATGGTATTTCCAAGGACCTTTGCGTGCCTAAATAAACAAATATGTTCTTTGGGACTGAAACAATGAAAGAGTTTAATGATCACTGAAAACAAGGTAACCTTAAAATCAAAGTTCGATGCCTGAACAATCAGGCACCTTGTAAAACGCACTTTTTATCTGTCTGCATATTTAAGCACCTGTATATACTGAAGATACACCATCCCTCCAGTGTTTCGGTACCATAACAGTTGACTCTTATTCTTAAATAAATTCTTACTGCAACAAAATCCCAAATCTGAAGCTTGTGCCCTCACCAAAATGATGATCAATACTAGAAGTTCAAATACTACTAACTAATAAATCAAGCCATCCTTTAAAATTCTCTAAGCTTTGCCATAAAAAATATTTGGAGACCTAGCAGAAGTGTGACACTCCCAATTCACTTCTCTTCTGCGCACTTCTGCTCCTAAACTGTGCAGGAAATACCAAGTGGAATCTGTTTCCATTTGGTAACTGTGGGTAGGCTGCCCTTGTCCTGTAGAAGCTGAACTCAGGCACAACCCTGAACTGCGATATTTGGAACCAAATTCAGGGCTGTCATTCTGGGCTGTTGCTAATTTGTGATGCATGAAAATGCAAGTGCTTAGGCCAAGCCAAACCTGGTGTAACTATTTCAGCACAGTATTTAAAAGGGGCGAAGTGGTAGATGACAGAAAAAAATAAGCATTTCCAGCTGCTTGTCTCAGTCACTTCTGCAACCAAACCAATTCAAAATGAAAGCTTCCAAGGTCTGATGTTTTTTCATAAAGAGCTTACTGCCATATCTGCCCAGCTCAGTCTCAGGAGTTGCAGGGGAACAAGCGTGGGTGGAAACTTATACTTAGTAGGGTATCATGGGAAGATTTTCTAGGGATACACACAATACAGTGGCACAAAAAGCTGCTTTATTCTCCTTGCACTTAACCCTCTTTCCAGAGAATGTAAGCTATATTGCTCCTTCTGAAGCTGCGATGTAAGTACCCACATGCATGCTCATGTCAGGACAAGAGCAAAGCCTGGACCATACTGTAGAAAGGACAGGGACTGGCTGACCTGGCTGCTGCCATGCAGAACCTGCCCATAAGTTTCTACATTTTTAAACTTTGAAATAAGGAGAAAAATGAGAACTGCAACTTCAGTTGAGTGATGTAGACCATAAACACGAAACATAACATTTCTAGAAAGCAACTACACTGAACTCCAGTTCTCTGATTTAACCTGGGTACTCTTTTCAAAGGCAGAAAGGTGCCGGTCCCCCAGCTTGAAGCAGGATCTCATTTTTTTAATGATGGAAACAGTGTTGTGGCTACCACCATTACTGGAGAAATTAAAAAAAAAAAAAAAAAAAAAAAAAAAAAGATGACAAAAAAAAAATCTCCAGCTGTACAGTTACAATCTAAGCTCTCGAGTTTTGCTGAGCTTCTGACTGGGACCATCCCCACATCTGCAATGTTATATAGAAAAACGAAAAACAAACAGAAAAGGGACTGAGAAGTCATGCATGACAATCCAAACTAGAATCAGCAGATTCCCCACCTCCGCCCCAATTCAGTATGAAAAGGAGAAAAATAATTAGGCATCTGCATATTTTTGTATTTGCTGATGAATTTTTCACAGCTTTGCAGATACTTTTAAGTAATAATATTGTCACAATGGTTGTAGAACAAATTTGCAACTAAACAGATAAAAACGCCTAAGAAGGACCCAGCAGCAACCACTTAGGGAATGGATTCCTAGGAACTGAGCATTCATAATCCAGTGCCTACTGTGCATTCACTCCCTTCAATGGCTATGGTAATTAGGTTGTCTCATGTTATTGTGACCTACAATCTATCTATGGGGACACTCCAGGGGAGCTCTGGGTCCTAAATCTACTAATTTCACATTTAGAAAGACTCAGGCATTACAACAATGCTGAATTGATATGCAGAACATTCAGATAATTTTAAACACTTGAATCATTGTCCTCACACGTAAAAAGATCAGGGCTTCTTTCAAGCACACATTGTGGAAATTCACTGGGTGTGTCACATCATACTGAAAGGATGTTTGCTGAAATGCAACTGGGCCATGGAAGTTGTAGTTGATTAAGTGGAAAATAAGGAGCCTTGGGCACAATGACCTTTATAAACCATGCACAGAATCTAAGCTGAGATTTACAGCAAACTTTTATGGTCAGTTTTTTCTATGCTGGTAGAAAATAACGTAATAAACCAGAGTATAAGCTTAGTTTCTTGCATAAACTACAACTTTGCTCAGTCATTTAGCTTCTGGCTTTAGCAATATAATATCACTTGATCCAATCCTCATAAACAGATCAGACAAAGCTACAGTCTAGTAATACCATCACGTTAAATAGTTCCTCAGTGCCTTAATATTTGTAGTTCTGGATGACTGAATAGCGTGGTCTCACTCTGCTCGTACATTACAGGCGAATGGGGAATAACACGGAAACTTTGCAAACAAGTTTCCAGTTCAGGCCAGAGCATCAACCCAGACCGCACAACCAACCTACAGTCTAATTCTTTGTGAGAGTTTTGGGGATCTTCTTACCATCTCCTTTACTCAAATTTAACCCAACTGTCCTTTCTTAGAGACAGGTCATGACGCGCAAATATTCCCTACAAATTTCTGGACATTGACAGATGAGCTCTGAGTGCCTTTCAGCAGCTGCTCTCTTAGGACATGGCTAAACCCACCTTCCCAGCCCTTCACCAGCAGCTTAAGCAAGCTGGGGATGAGAGAAGGGAGGCACAAGTACACATTTCCTTTTGGCCCTGCCACAGAATAGAAAGAAAGAGGCAGGCAGACATCTTAGAGTGAGAAATACCAAACTGCCTCATAAGACTTGCCAGGTCTTTCAGAGCCCCTATTAATGCAATAAATTCGCTTTTGGGAGGGTCAAAAAAATTCAAATCACTGCCACAGTGAATGCTTAAAATTACACCCTATGAGATAGATTGAATACAAAGTATGTACAGGTTCTCCTCTGAGAAAACTGAATGTATTTATCTTTTTAATTGAATCTATCCATGTAAAATGATCCTGTTAAGTAGATTAGAAATCGTATGTACTGGGCCCCCATGTGGTTTGCCTTTAATATTTGTGCATTCAATTACTGTTTTTGAAAAGCAGGAATTATTCATTGCAACCCTAATGCTATATTTATTCAGGATTTAGGCCTATTTTAAGATTAGGCCTGACTTAATTGTACCAAACTATCAGCATTGTTGGAGTCAGACTACTGTAACTCATTATCACATATCTGCCTGATATATGGATTCTGCAAATCTGTGAAGAAGAAAAAGAGAATACTTCCTCTTGCTACTGCTGGAATAAAACTGGAGGATGTCTGGGGAGTCTGAAAAGCAATTTTATCCAAATGCTCCAGTAAAATATTTTTTTTTCATGAAAAAAGTTGAACCAAGAAAAATATTCTAATAAAACCATGTACAACAGAAGGAAAAAAAAAATCTAAGTTACATCTCCCTATATAATTCACAGGGAAAAATTAACTGCAGTAGCAAGAAGGCATTGCAAGAATCCACATTATGGACTAGGAGCTCACATCAACTGCTGCCCAGAATATGCATTAGGAAGAGGTGAATAGTCAGTCATTCCTATCTTTTCCTTGCATGAGATTCCCTGATATCTCAACTAGGTCTGCAGAAGGAAGGGCTGTGCTTCCAGTGCTTAAGGCATCTCAGCAGAGATGGACAGACACTGCCCAGGTCAAGCGTAGAGAACAGCCCTCTCACCACACAACACCAGCCTTCAGCTTCACCAGCAGTTCCTTCACAGAGTGCTCCTCTCAGCTTTTGCAAGACAAGGAAGCAACTTTTAAAGACTAAAGGAAACGGGATCAAAGGACCTTCATATTTCTATTACACTGTTGCTACTTCTGCATTTATGCCTTAAATATCTCAGCAAGTTACAACTATATGCTTTCCTTCTAAATCACTTGTTACCCATTTTCTTTGTTCAATCATTAGCTACGTAAGCATATGTATGAACATCTACTTGTTTATTTCTAGCCTGTCTATTCCTCACTCACATTGCAATTCCTAGGGAGATTCCCATCACAGTTTTTAGAAAAGCCTTCTTAAGCATCGTTAAAGCTCTTGCAGAAATCCTTGACCTTGTTCTAGGTGAAAAGTACTGCAGAAATTCAGCACATTGCATGTGGTCCCAACTCTGGAGCTTTACAGATTACACCATTTATCTAATGAAGTGTTACCTTTTTAGAAGAGATTAAAGAACAAGAACAGCAGCTGCAAGGACATGAAAAAAATGCAATTCCTAGGACAACATTTGCTTTCATCAGTCAGTAAAACAGTGCTGCAAATTTGCACTATATTTGGCAATGGGGGGAAAAAAGTAAGAAGATAGCTACCAAGAGTCTGGTTGTGTTTCCTGTGTGTGCAAAATGATCATTGCTTGCAAAATCAGTGTTTTGCGCAGATTAACAACAGTCACCAGAGTTTTCAATGCAAGACAATACAAACTTGCAAAATATAGAATAAAAGCCTTAGACATTTTTTAAAAAAGGCATCCAGAAATATAAAGTTATATAGTTATAGTATTCTAGCCTTCTCTATCAGAAGTGAGTAATGAAGTAAGAAAGGTTCAGACCTTACTTGTGACAACCATAACACCATTAAGCATCAATTGAAAGCAGTTTCAAAAAATACCACACTCAAAGCTTCCAATTGAGACTGATTTTTTTTTTAATTTTTTTCCCTGAATAACTGCACAGCGTACTTGCACTCAGGAAACAAGCAGACATCGTTTAATTTACAGCACACAGACAGCACTATGCCAAGTACCTTCAAAATTAGAAAGCATATTATGTATCCTTTTGTCCCCTAGTATACAAAGCCAAGGAATTTCTCAGTTTAATTAAATAAACATGGCATTTTTCAAAAAAATGTTTGTAATATAGAAGATGTAAATGCTTCTATTATTATTTGGTTAGAAAAAATAAATAATACTACTTTGAGGTGTTAATTTCTACCTTACACAGAACAGATGATGCCAAAGAGTCCAGAGACTCCATTACAAGGTGGTTGTTATCAAAAAAGAAGTATTCTAAAAATGTAGAGGCCTCAAATGGTTTGTTTTGATTTTGAAATAGACAATCAGTCTGAAATTCTAGCCACTCACTGAAGTCAAGCTGAAGAATTTTGCCTTTGGGATTTTTCTTTTACACAAAATACATGTTTATTGTGGAATGGTTCTGTAAGGCATATGTGAGTAATTTTTAACCACAGTATTTCCCAGATAAACACAACTGCTGTGTTTATAATGAAAATTAATTCAGTTACGTAGATAGTTCATTTCATAAAACATCTGACAGAATGGAAGAGGTATTTGACAAGTCCTAACTGGCATTTTTTCTTAAAGTTCTTAGGTGCTTTTTGGTTATGAAAGAAAAAGCAGTGAAAAGTATGTGCAGAAAGAAAAATCCGCTTGGAAACATCCTTTGCCAAAAAGTTGGGTGCAGTTGCAGGGATCAGTAATGGAAATTAGGTAGGAAAAGCCTGGTTACTCCTGCGATCAAACCCCCATGGCGGCCAAGACTGGGCCCAATAATGTCTTCTCTCATACAAATTACCAACTTCTCCCCTTTTGACACAGCAGAGGCTCAAATCACACAGGTGTTCATTTTCAGGTGTTTCTCATATATTGCCATTACTTAATTACTCATTCAATGAGGCTCTAGGAGCCAGAGCCAATCACTCACATTCCTCTGAACTTTTTTAAGAACCTACCCCATGTTTTCCCTTTTACACACACGGAACAGTATCAAAGGTCTCTGAGAGAAGAATATCTTGCACAGGAGCAGTTGACATCTGAGCCTCTCTGGACTTGAATGGAGCACAATGAAGAAATCAGGAGAGAAACACAAATTTGCATGTGTTCCTATAGTTACTAAACTTTAAAAAGGATCTGGATTTTTCAGGATAATTTTGAAGGAAAAGTGGGTAGCTAACATGTCAAGACAAAGAATGGAGTTGCTGCTAATGACCTTGGCTGTCTTTTACTGCTTAGTGAGCCAATTACATTAAACAAAGCAGAGCAGAGGAAATCAGAAGGTATGTTGTTGTTTCTATTCTTTCCAAATCAAAACAGTAGCCAGTGTGATGTAGGAAAGCCCCTTCAGGTTACATACACCCAGAAAGCTATTACCTATGGCAGACAAGCAAAGCCAAACAAGCAGACTAAGTATATTTGGGGTTTAATAGCCAAAGGCTATCTCTGCTGTGGCTGTGCCCTAATGCATCATATATGATCTGTAAAGCAGAAACCCACCTTTCGTGTCAGAGCCTAAAAGAATGTTATAGCTTAAAGTGCAATTGAAGCGAAGAACAGAAATTATCTTCTGGACCCCAACATGTTTGATAATCTTGGGATGGGTAGTAAAATTCTTCTGTGATCTTTTGGAGAAGGTTTCAAGAAGTCTTTTACAAGGAGGTATTTTCTGAATTTGTATCACAAAGCTAGTGGTTAGTAATCATGGTTTCCAGTAAAAAGCTATTTGCGAGTTACTATCCCAAAAAGATGACTTCTGGAGTTCTCTAAGAATTAGGTAAACGCTGATGAAACAGTCCTGGGCTCACAAGCATGCCCAGCAGCTGACACAGCTACTGCTGAACTCCCACCCCCACCATGGGGTGTTCAGGGCTTCTGAAAAGCTGGATAGTGTAACATGTATAGACAGCACATGCCTACCCAGCCGTACTTGTTTCTTGCTTTTGTGGTGTGAGCATGAAACCACTCTTCTAATAGAAAAAAATCCCATGATATTCTTTTGCTAAAGTCTGATGTAAAAAATGGAAAATAATCTAGACAAGTCATTAATTTTAAATTAGAAAATATTTAAATTAGAAAAGCATAACCCTTTTTGAGATGGAGGAAAAACAACCAGTAGCCCTTTCGTCACCAGTATGATCCCAACCTGCTAATCGCATTTTTTTACTATACCTCCAGAAAACCTACACCCTGATGACATAAGTATCCTGGAGACCCACACTCCACAGTACGCAGTGACCTGACCAGAGATACTTATGCATTCAAGGCTATGCCTGCCTGCCACAGCCAATACAATAACATGAGCAATAATTTAATTACAAAAAGACCAGGAAATTCAGAGAGTGACAGCTCCCATTCTCATGCACAGCGCTTACCTCAGGATAAATCAGCATCAAGGACTGTGAGTGCACAAGGAGATTTGTTGCTGCAAACCTGTGTATCTGAATGAAGCACTGACACAGCAGCACTCTGTGCAGAACTCGCAAACTGTCGGGTATGTAAAACACAACAGAAACATCTCAATTGCTTGACACAAGTGGAAAAGCAGAGGACAGTATTTCAGCTACTGTAAGTAGTCTTCAGAAGCAGCAGGCCAGCTGGAACACCGTCCACACTTCCCTCGGGTTTGCCACACCATGAGACTCCCTCCTGCCTCTCCTCTATTCTGCTGGACCACCTGACTCCTCCATGCACTCCAGTGAACTCAGTGCAGCCTGGTGAGCAAGCTGTGCAGAATTTTTAAGTTACAAAACCCACATCCAAGTTTGCCAAAACCAATGACCTACATTTAAGAGTAAGTAAAATATCTCAAAAAAAAAGAGGGGGGGAGGTTGATTCTTTCAGGTGTTTTGCTTTGTGATGCTAGTGAAACAGCACCTCATCAAGCAGCTACTCCCCAAAATCATCTTCGCTGAAACACTGATGCCCTGGCTGTTTAGTGAAATGCTGCTCTCCTCCCCCGCCCCAATCCCACAATATTTTCTCAGCTCATGAGGGCTCTATTTGCAATGCTACACAGAATGATCAGTTGTTTGAACATTTCTGTTTTCCTATTTCCAAGCAGCTTCAATCTCATCTCTTTTGACTGACCTCAGCAACATTTTACTCAAGATTCTACCCATTTCCTTCCCCTCACAAAAAAGTAACCAAGCAATTTGTCTTGATGTCAGTACAAAATCAAATCAGAATGTGAAAATACACATTAGTTTCAGATAATGCTTCTACAGTCCTGCATCTCTGAACCGAACAAGCATTTTCTGCACTTTAACCTCTCGACAAAGCAACACTGGAAAACATGCATTAAGTGAGCTATGAAACAACAGGTTTTAACATCTTTACATGTCTTCTAGATTTACCACTGCTATATTCTGTGATCTCAGACAAACCATTCAGCTTGCACTTCAGCCTTCTTAACTGTAAAACAGGTATAATGCACGCTAAAGCATCTTAGAATGCTTTAAAAGTTTTGAAATTGAAAGAGAAAATATTGGCTCTATGTGCCAACTATTATTTTCATAGACTACAGACTGCACTACTAATAGAAAAACTATCCTGAATGCATAATCATGTTTAGAACACTGGCTTGTGTATATGCTAGAGCAGTTTCAAAGAAAATGTCATATTTTTAAACTACATGTGCCATTACCATATTTAATAGAAAGTCATCACATGACTTTTTGTGCCATGAGTCTTTGTAATAAAAGCATTTGGGTTTATACTAGGCTATAATGGCTCTGCAAGAGCTGTCAGGATTTATCATATCAAAAATCCATGCACAAAAAAAAAAAGGAGTGGTTACCCAAAGGGGGTTTGGTACTTTAGAGACATTAGAATCTGTTTCGTTACTAACACATATTTGTACTCCTGGGGTTTGTGGCTCAGCTTGATCAAACTGCAGTATTGCCCACTCTCTCGAAGAGGCTTTTGTTGTGGCACTTCAAGGGCAGATCCACAAACAACCACATTAAGTGGTCAGTAGCAGCCAGACAAGAGAGGCTCAGGTACCAGGAGCCCTGTCAAACCCCAAAGCCACTGTGGCATCCAGCACTGTAAGGATTTACTCACAGCACATTAATATCTAGTTGAATATTTCGTGTACAACCTGATTCAGTAGCAAGTTGAGAGCATGAAATCATTCAGCGTCCCAGGCTCAGAAGAACTGTTAACTGACAGCAGGGTTTTCCACTGTGAAGCTGTCAGAGATACCATCAAAAGACATTTGAGAAGTGTTCACTGACCCGTGCAGTTCCCAGGGATGAGGCCACATGCAAAGGTGTTTGCATCCAAGGAACCAGCACAGCTTAGTAACTCCTCTTTGTGAACATTTATCAGGACAAGACCTTTCTCCATGACTTTCCAGTATCTGGTTTTAAATCTCCACAGCCCTAGCTGATAAAACAATAAAGATGTATCTTTTAATGTGCTTTATATGATTTCTCTCAAGTGCCAAGAAACAAAGGATCTTGAGTGATAAATTATTTTCTTGAGAAATAATTAACCATTCTTCACTGAAAAACTTGTGTGACCATTTCTTTAAAACAGGAAGCTGCTGATTTACATAAGTCTCTAGGCTCAATAGTCTTTCAGCGGGAATTATGCTGTAAATAGAAGAAAATCTTAATACAAAACAACCACCTAACACTTATAGAGAAGAGCAAGCCCTCTGAAACTATACAAGAATTACTAGATACAGCATCATTATATGAGTTGTATTAGAACTGTGATCCTACTAATTGCATCAATAGCAAAGACTGTCAACACACTGTTTCAAAATACTTCAAAGCAAATTAAGGTATCACACTCTACTTGCCATTGCCACATATACATTTGCCATGAAATTAGAGACCAAGAAACAAGGAGCTTTACAAGAAAAGTTATTCAACTAAGAAGGCTAAGTGAAGAACTCATAAGCAAACGCCATGTCTTGAAACAGCTGAAGTATAAAAAGCAAAAGACCAAGCAAGTCTGGTTTTAAGTACAGTTCAAAACTCTTGAAATCTGTCTAAATCAACAAAAGATGGATGGATTTCTGGGGGAGTCTTGTTGAGAGTGGCAGTCACAGTCCTGTTGAGGTTCTGGTCCTCCTCTGGATCCCACAAGTGGTACCAGAAGTCCGAAAACCTGAAGATTATGTATGCTCAGGTTCAGGTGGGAAAGCCCAGTACCTCCCCCCAGGACAGGGAATTTCACAATGGGTGATTTAACTCTGCAAGTCGCTGATGTGAAGACAGAAACATTCCCATGCCTCGCAGGGTCCTTTAGCACCCAGCCTGCAGCCTGAGGGGTCAGGTGTGCCTTGGCCCTGCTGCAAACGATCCACTATTAACAGTTCATCTGAAATGACACAGAGGGTGTAGAATACACAGTTTTGGTTACACCCACATAGTGATAAACTGGTCCCAGCCGCTGTAACTAGGACAATCTCCAGTCCTTATTATATGAAAAGCTAGTTTATACCACTCTAGCAGTGTACACTTCATGCTCGTTTACATGGTCACAATCCCGAAAGAGTGCCAAGTCAGAAGAGCCAGACCCCAGAGAATGTATTTTTCCTAGAGGTATAAATTTTGACAAAAATATCTACTACTCTCCTGTATTAGAATATTTCAGTTATGCAGCTTTCAGAGTCAACTTTCGGGTTTTTTTGTTCATTAACAAGCTTCTCTTTTTAAGCTAGTGATATGATTTCCTTCCTTGCAGTTATCAGCGGGTTGTCCCAAGGTTTACTGCCAGCCTATTCAGCAGTCTATTGAAATGAAGGAGCTCCTTGCAGAATACAAATGAAATCTTTAGCTGGTAAACATACGCCAACCAGATGAAGCCAAATCTGGGCATACAACATGCGTGGATACTTTGGCAGCACTGTCAGTATTTATGGGGTTTTTCCCACAACATTTTTGTTGGGTTTGTTTTAAAGCTAACAGCATTTTTGGTACAACACCTACTTCCCTAAAGCACTGAAGCCAGTGAAAGAAACACCTTGCAAGGTGGCTTGAAGAAGGGTGAAATAGGTAAGAAGGACACTACAGGCAGTCTACGATCTATCTTGCTAGTCTAAAACTGTGGGAGGGTTTGTATCTGCATCTGAGCTTTGTGACAGTTTGCAGTTAGCTGAGTTCTCAGATAACAATGGCAACAACAGCAAAAACAGTCCTCCAAAGTTTTGACTGAGTTAAGAACAATTTTTTCAAGGTTATGCTGTGTTCCCCGTGCCCCTGTCAGGCCTTGGAGGACAAAAAAAAAAAAAAAAAAAAAGTAAGGGGGGGCGTGTTGTATGTGAGAAAGTTTCAAAAGAAATTCAGTTCAAAGCTTTGGGTCACTGCTTATCAAGCTCTCAACTGTTCTTTGATTTTAAATCCTTAAATATTTAAAAATAAGGCCACTTAGCCACTTGCCTTTACTGAAAAGATCTGAGTAACTTCTTCCACAGTCAGTGAAACAGACTGTGCTGTAAGCAAAGTGATGCACATCCTGCTGTTTATCTCAAGGTTATACTGAGCGTCACCATCAAACAAGTTATTTGGACCACATTTAGTTGAATATTATTTCCCAGTGTGGTACTGAAAGTTTACCAACAGCATTAGTGGAGCAAAGCAAAAAAGCCTTAACAGAAGCACTGTGTTGTCCTAGTCCACCAGTTGATGAAATCTGACATTATCTATTAACGACACTGCACTTTCAATAAAATTGACAAAACAGCTGCACTCCCCTAGAGGACCAGATTCAGAATGTTCATTTCTGGGTTTTGTTTGCCTCTGCCCACCCAATGCCATTATTCCCACAACTGGAGGGAAGAATAGATGGGAATAGTGAGAAAATATGTTGCTATCTTCCTGCTTGGCTTGGTTTCCAGCTTCAGGGATGAAAAACTGCCAGCTTTCTGATGTTCATGTAAACATTAAAGTAGATCTCTAACTCCAAATGAAATTTTAAGAGACAAAACACATACAAAATGCTTCAGAGGAAGAAATTGAAAATTTGTATCCAACGCGAGTCCTGGCTCTGCTAAACCAACAAGCAGCTGGTGAAGAGATTTAGGGGTATATTCGTGTTGAAGCTTGATAATGAGCCGTGCTGGAAGATGACTCAGCTGAGCAGTGAGTCATTTGAGCTGGCAAAGAAAAAGCTGCAGTACAGATCAAGTTCTTTATCAGAAGACGTTGGCGGGTGGGTGGTTTTGTCCTTGATTGAAAACCCTGGCAATCTGCTGATCATGAGTTTGTAAACACTCTCAAGATAAAATACTTCAGCAAACAATAATAGACTTTGAAGGCAGTTTTCACCTATTAAAAGAAAGAAAAAACCCAACCAACCAAACCAAAACAAAAAAAACCAAAACAAAACCAGACTACCAAATTCCAAGAAAGAAAGGTGAATTACATATAAGACAGCAAAGTCTTTAGAAAGGTCACTAAAATCATTCTTAATACCTTTTATTTTCTATGAGTTTATTTTTAGCCTCATTTTTAAAGTGTGCTTTTGAAGCCAATAACATATAAAATATGGTGTAAATAACAGAACACTCTCCATGTCGTATCAGACAGCACTGGGAGGCAGCTTCAGTGTTGGCTGATTTTGTTCTCTGGCGTTATTCACAATGTGCCTGCTAATATGCTTAATGGTATGCACTGAATGTGAGCCCACCTCCCTGGGCTCTGCTGCCAGACCATCATCTTCCCAAGCTCCTTTTTCCACTCTCATTATACCAAGCAATGCTTCTGTGCACTTCCAGTGAGAAGTCAGAAAAGGGAACTCAGAACACAATGCCTTTATTTAGCAGCTGTTTAAATTCACTTATTTCCTTACCTGCACAGCTAACTTACAGCATGCAGGAGTCATAGATGTGCACAGGAGCATGATACAACAGGCATGATACAAGCTTGAGCCCAGGTGAAGCTCTTTATACAAGATTATTCCAAGACGTGCCAATCAGTTGAAATAGATCATCTGTTAGTCAGTAAATCCACTGACATCCGGGGCTGTCAAATTTTCTGTGTGAATTTCAGGTAAGTGATAGTCAGCCAGACAGGGTTCCAACAAAGTATCCCAGCGATTCAGTAAGCATGCTGGGCACATGGCTGGCACATGAAGCTTCGGCTATTAGTCTCACAGGCTAATTTAAAGAATCTTCAAATAAGAAAGTAGGTAAGGTCCACAGGCTTGCTACATGAGTCAGACTCCAATTGCAGAAAAAAACCAAGAAGCCAAGTCATAGCAGTAGACTGACCTTAGCCCTGAGAAAGCTCAAGAGTGCTGAGGATACTGAAATAGAGAATTGCATGAGAGTTCTCCTGTCTATCATGGTCTTTTGTAATAACTGGAGACAAAAGACTTTGCAAATGTTTCAAGCTCCGTGCTATGTGTCCCTGGAGGGCTGCATGGTAAGGCACAGCTTCTGAGAGATGAAGGGCACAAGGAGACAAAGCCTCGGGGGAAGGTGCTGGGCAATCTTGTAACATGCAGCCAGACCACGAAGATCCACTCCCTAAAGCAGTGATGAAATGGAACTGGATTCCAAAAGCTCCTTTAAAATGCCACTCCTCAAACACAGAAAAACAAGCAGGAGCAGCCTTGGGAAGTCCAGGAGTGTAGGACAGACCCAGCAATGCACTGGTCTGGCACACATCTCTCAAGAGGTGCTTTATGAGGGCTGTGACCAAAAAAAATTACTCTTAAAATGTACAGGTTTTTTATGCTAAGGTTGTGATTTGAAAGCCTGAGTCACACATTCCAAGTGCCAGGAATTCACAATGTTTCGTGTATAGGCAGCTACACAGACACAAGCACACAAGTCTGGTGGGACTTCTACACTTTCCAGATATGAATGGTATAAACATCTAAAATAATTATAAAAGACCTGAGCTACAGTCTAATTTTCATAAGCACATAAAAAAAATAAAAGCAACTAAATACAATTTGCCTAATGTTACTTACCACCATATAATTTCATTTATGCAACACTGATTCATCACTGGGTTTTTAATTTTTTATGAAGATCAAAGGAAAAAAAAAAAGAGACTCCAGTTTTATTACCAAAAGAAATATGCTTCTCACTGAAAAGATATCTCATTAAGCACCATCCTACAGAATAAGTGATTTTAATCTTTTTGTTTTCATTACTACTTGCATACAAGGAACAGAATTTAAGAGGTAATGCCTTGTTTACAACGAGTAACATACAACACATTTGAAAACTGAAGTGTGTCCTTTTTGCTTCCTTGGACATAAGTATACAAAACTCTGAGGGGGAGAAACCTGTCCCTTACTTTTACCTATAGAAAGAGTTGTGGAAAAGGATTAATTGTTAATGAGGATAAAATTGAAAAGGCAACACCGCTCAAAAAGAGTCTCTTCAGGAAACTTACAGATTTAGAAGTATATGATGGGAATAAATTAAGATAGATAATGACTAGTCATGGGATGTATGAAAAACTGACTGATTATACATCGCTCCAAACCACTGGTTTTCATTACTGACATAAATCAAGGCTAGGCAACAACTTAGCAAGTCTTGAAAGACAATAAAAACACCACTAAAAGAAAGTGACAGTTAGAGTTAGCAGAGAATGTTGTGTCCAGGAATACCAGATGCCTTTATAAAAATAAAGTATGTTTTGCTAAGCAATGTCTGAAAATTTTTACAGCCAAATGGAGCTTGAATTTTATTTAACAGCTGAGCAACAGAGGTCCTTATTATTTAATTAAACACTCATTCCAACCAACATTTATTTAAAAACCTAAAATGAAGTGATTTTGCTGCAAGGCAAATAGGTAAAATGGAAAGGGTTTATTCATATAAATCTAGGAGTCGTGAGTGAAGCTGTGATTTTAGCATAAAAAGAATCTGCTGCTAGACAAGGAGTTACTGTGAAATCCCAAGTCCAGACTATATGATTTAACAAAATGGCCCTTTGATTTGAAAATCATTTCTGCACCATGCTTATGGAGGGATATTTTGCTCTTGTTTTGATTTGTGGTCACTAGTCCTCATGTCCATGAGCACGGTGTTCCTCCGTCAGACACAGCACATCTACCAATAATTCTTAGACAATGGCTGAAAAAAGCTCTGGTTTTATTTGGCAGGGAAGCCATGAACTTTCCAATTATTCCTTTTATTTTTACACTATCACTCTCTCTATTAAACATAGTGCAATTCCCACTTTCCAAGCAGCCATGTGCTCTTCATACAAACACAGAAAACATTCTGTAGATAATGTGACTAAGTAGATGCCTTTGAAGCCAACAAACCTATTTCCTCAAGCGCAAACACCATTACTTTTAATGTCCAAGCAGAGCCTCAAACTAAGTGTCTGATTTTCCTGAAATCCCTCATTCTGCAGCTGAACCCATCAGCTTTACCTCTGAGCTCCAGCCATCTGGCTGATGCATGAGAAGGAAACCAACCCAGCTAAGCTTGGGGAGGGTGGGTGGCTGCCTGAACAGGTCTGCAAATCACTCCTGGACTCCTGACTGGGGATAAGGTATCTCTCGATGAAACACCATGTGCCTGCAAGGGCACATGCCTGTGGCCATGCACAGCACCTTCAGCTCGTAGCCATGTCTTCTCTTCAGGGAGTGCTCCTCCAACCTCCCACCACGCAAACTGTGACGAGAGACCCTCGAGGATTTGCCAGGCAGCAAAGTCCCCTCATCCACCAGGTCTCTTAACCTCTGTTTTCCTCACAGAGCCCCCATCACTGAGGGGAGACATACCAGTCTTTTGGGTGTTCTCACGCCATGGGACAGCAGGATCTGCACAACTGCAGACATGAGAAATTGGCACAATTTCATTTGGATACAAAATGGAAAACAAAGATAGACCCCCTGGATCATCCAAAACAATACCAGATAGAGACTGGTATGCATTTTGAAGTCTCTAAAGAGAGTGATTTCTTTAAGCATGCAGGACCTAATAAGCACAGAAAGGAAATAATCAGGCATTACCATAACAGGAAACACACCAAAGTCCTGCCTGAATTGGAGCTGGCTGGGAAGTGAGCTATTGTAAGGAGTCCAACGCTTCAGACACTTTGATATTGCTGACTACCTTGAGCAAGCATGGCATAGTGGCCAAAAATAAAAAACAAACCAAGGAGGCTGGTACTGGACTTGCGTTGGTCCTATCTACAGTCAAATTAAATAGATTTGTTCTTCATCATTTTCCAAGTACCACTGGCATTCTTCATCTGCACTGAATATGCTCTATTCCAGAAAAGCACTTTCCAAAATGTTTCTATTCCTGCTATTGTAGTTTTGATTCTCTGATCCCAGCCATCCTGGAAATTTGTGTATGTCACAGCACACAGCTCCGTCCGGCTTTGAGATGAAACCTTTGGGCAACCTTCCCACACCAACTTGGAACTGACTTACTTCCCTTCAATGGCATGACATGGCTGAGAGGTTAAAAAAACTCCCAACTGCAACAAAACTGAGGCTTCCTCTGAAGGAAAGGTAGTGAAACGTTTTCAAGAACAGGCACAGGTAGCACAGCAGATACTTGCTAAACCTCCTCTATAATTTACCTTGTAATACCCTGTCTCATGGCCCCTTTTTCGTATTGTGACTATATGTCTTCATGCTAGAGAAATACATTTATATTTTGTGTACAAATGAAGTAAAAAATGTAAACACTAATGACCAAACACACTTGAGCAAATAAAACCGTGAAACTACCAACATTTGCCATTATTAGTCCCTGTGGATGTGGGAATTTCCAAGCAGAAACAAAGCAGCAAAAACAAAAACGTGCTGCCTGAGAGCTGGTGTTGCTCACTGGTAGTCAGCAGAAAGGACATCTTTTACCATTTAGAGATCATACCGATTCCATTATTTGTATCTGAAAACTTACTGGGCAGACTATTGGGCATGCAGGGAAATCCAGAGGTAGATACTTATTTCTTTCATGTTCCCTGTGTGAAATAGCAAGGCTCTGTGTATCAAAGCTGCATGCAGAAGGCTCATTATGTAAGTGACAACTATAATATTAAACTGAATAGAATGATAATATAATTCAAGAAATCTAATTGCTACTGTGCAGGAAATTCATTTTCTAACAATACACAGCAAAAGATGTCTCAATCACTAAAAAAAATCCACCCCTTATAATTTTCTTTCATCTTCAATTTTATAAAAATGGCCTTAACTCCTCCTATAGACATCAGCACTTAACTAGTCAATCAATCACCAGAATCAATCACCACACCTGCTGTCTCCATTGTTATTCCTTAAAGAAAAGCGTAAGTACAGGAAAACATGTAATGACTAGAATCCACCAGAGACAAATTAAAAAAAGAAAACAAAGCCAAAAAAGTATTCTAATGACTAAAATGGAATACCTTTTGAAAACTGTAAATGAAAATTATTCCATCAGAGGAGAAAGAAAAGGTGCAAAATTTACAAATATAATATGTTAATTCAATGACAAATAAAAATAATTTGAACATAATGTTTATCTGAAAATAAAAACCCAGCTCTTAATAACTCTTTATCCTCATTATCATCAAAATACCTTGCCAAGGAAATCAGTACCATTATTCTTACTTACAGATGGCAAAACTGCAAAGACTCAGCAATATCAGAAATCTGTAAATTAGCAGAAAAAAGTAATTCATATCTCTTATCTCCAGGGCAGAGCTTTGAATTCAGACCTGACTATTGGAGTAATAAAGAACAAAGACCAATTTTTAAATATTCTATAATAACATCAAACATTGAATATAGATCTATATTCCCAAGTTTAATATCTTACTATTCTCACCTCTTAAAAGAGAAAATTCATCTAAGACAAGGAAGGGATATATAGGAGTACTAAATAAATCCTCTACCAGCATGCAAGTTAGTGCCCTTTCCAGATTCCAATCATGAGAAGAATCATGACAATCATTAATCAACTGTGGTCCTCTCTTCATCTGTAGGTCTAATACTTCCTTATAGATATGTCACCAGAGACCACATTCAACTGAGAAATGTGATAATTAACGCACAAATCCCTGAAAATGCATGGTGGGTTTCTATTTATTTACAGTAATAAAGCAGAAAATTTCTATGCAGGTGCACCAGCAATTCTCACAGTGCCTCTGCCAGTAGTCAGGAGCCAGCATCCCACAGCAGCATTTCTCCAAATTACTTAAACAGAACTTGAAATGCAATATAACCTCCTATACAGGTGGAATAAAAGCTAGCCCAGAATAGAAGGCTGCACCTCATTTTGGCTTTGTGGGATATGTTTTTCAGACAGTGCCCAAAACAATCCTTGTTTTAGAGCTCACTGTGTGACGTAACTGCATAATTAGTGTTTCAATCCGCAATCTTTTACTAGCAGGATCTATCCCGCTCTGTGAGACAGAGCACACAAGGGCCTGGGGCTCGGTGTCCCCGCAGCAGCACCCACCCTGCAGCGAGGTGGGCATCGCAGGCTCCCACGGGGACTGTCCTGCAGGTCCCCACAACATCCCCAGGGCAGGCATTGGTGCAGCCATTATCCAATATCATGTGCAACTGCGAACAGCATTTGGCATTTCTACCTCAGTGGGCTGTACAGCACCTGATTTTTATTTGATGGTCACAGCAGAAGACTGTGTAGAGAAACAGCCCGCAGAGCACTGCTAAAGTCAATGGCACCTCAGTTTATGAATCAACACAGATATAAACTAGATTCTTTTACAAAAACCTCCTAAACCTGCTTTTTCTTGAAGGAAATCTTTTTTGTGTAACCACATACAAAATAACCTTTTCAAAGTATACCGTGTTTTTTTTCCACTTCTTCACAATGAGAAGGATATTTCCCATTAAAAATCCTAAATTCTGTATGGCAATATCATGAATTTACTGCAAGGTATAGTCAATGGGATGGCCCAAGGAATGAACAATCCTATCATGTGAACAAAGCGGTATCTAAATATCCCAGAAAACTATTCCACCAGCATCAGTTTTCTAAGAGCAGTATATATTGCAAATAGGTTCATTTCAGCACTTTAATAAAATGCAGTAATTTGAGATAAATTTAACACTTCAGAATATCTAAATCTTCATTACATTTGCCTCTTCGGGATTTACAATAGGCCAAAAAAATTACACTGGTCTGGTGCCATGATATGTTATGTGGTAAATCTTTTTTAGCCAGAGTCTTGCTAACTTTTATATTTGCCATAAACATCACAGCAACAACACTCCAGGTGCTATGTGCAAATGAGTAATGTGAAGGTGTTTAATGTAATTCTTTAGAAATAACACACTAGGTAGGTGGATCCAAGACCAGGCTCCATTTCCCCACAGCTCTTCCATCTCTAATTGATAGTGTGTTAGACTGAAGGGCTGCACATACCATTAAAAAAAAAGGAACAGGTTATGGGAATGTGTCAGTTGCGCTGGAGGATGCACAAAGGTAGTTGGATTTAGACACATTTTCTTTTCATGCCAGTGAAGGCTCTTATTCAAAAAACAAAACCATGTCTCACTTCCTGATCCTGCTGCTGGGCAGGGTATCCTGCTAAAGGGTGGAGCACTAAATTGTTAAAGAAAAACTCTGGCTGGCAGCCAGTGGAAATTTCATGTGTTACGGATCACGCTTCTATTCTACTATGATTCATCAGCTTCAGCAGCCACTGGTGATGGGTCTATGTCACATATGCCCCAGGATATATTTTCTACTACAGTAAAATTCGCCTCCAGAATATTTTGTTCTTTCGAATGTGTTTGGCATAGGCTTAGAGGCAATAGGAGGTTCTAACGGCAGTCGGCAGCTATTTCAAGGGCAGTTGTGAAGACAGAGTTAACCTCTTCCCTCAGTAGCAAATATTGTAACGTGGGAAAACAAATTGCAACTGGAAATTGAGGCTTGTGAGGCTCAGGCTGGGTATTTGGGGGGAAATACCTCCAGCAAGAGGTCACCCTAGAGAACTTGGAACAGGTTAAATTGTCATCCTTGGAGGTTTGCAGAATGCAGCTAGACAAAACTCCAGCTGGCCCAGCACCTGTTCTGCCTTGAGAGGGATACTGGACTAAATGTTCTTTCTAGGCAATATTCCTATGACTCCACAATTTTACGTACCCTCAGTCAGTGTTTCTGACTAGTCTGAGTCTCCAGCCTGAGAGACTGTCTTGAACTGTGTCCAGAATCCAAACATGCAAGTGCTACGAGTCACTACATTGTGCATCACAACATACTAGAAATATAAAATAAATATATTTTAATAAATTTAGAAGTATATTTATATAAATATCATCATCATCTATAAATATAGAAAACCAATAAATATAAAATCAGGGCCTCAGGTGGTAATTTGCAAAGTTTCCAAAACTTTGAACCACATTAATCAAAATAAATGAGGTGCTGAAATAAAGATGACAGGCAACACTCTGTTCACCTGAAATAATGGAAAAAGACATGAGCTTCTACACGCATCAGCTTGAATCTGCGAAATTAATTTCCTTCAGCCAACCTTGGAGTCAGCCTTGTCGCCTTTTACTCCAGATTACAAGCTGGATTTTTCTCAGCTTCCTTAGCATATACATGTATTTAAAGAGGAAAAATCACCCTCAGACCCTCGGACCATTATACATTTTTCACACTGGTGAGAAAGCACAAGAACAGAAAGGAAGTGTGTCACTGGTACACAGAAGAAGGTACTGTGATATTATAATAATGAACACAATACTAGCATAGGTTTAGCATAGATCTATCCCTTTTTTATTTAAAATCTAAATTAACTCCTCTTTTATCATGCATCTGCTTATTTTTGAAGGCTAGATGAGGAGATGGGGTAGGAACACCAGGTACTGTACATCGTGTTTTGTATTATGTACACATGTAACTTCATATTCTTTTAAGCCCAGTAATCTTATAAGTATGTGCCATTGAATGTGCTTTCTACTGCTGAATGGACACTCTTCAAATGCATGAAGACAGACAGGCGCCGTACTGTTCTGAAGTCAACAGGAGTTGCCAGTGGATTTAATTTGAAGTCGGATTAGGATTTCTGTGAAAAGCTCACATATAGAGAACCATGTACTGTAAAAATGTAATCCTTTAGAGAAAAAAAAGTCATTTCTAAAACCCTTCCTGTGAAGAAAAAAAATGCAAACTATAGACTTAGGTAATCATTTAACAAGCTCGACAGCTGAAAGTAAATAATTCTTGGGCAAAGTTTCTAGGATGAAAGGTTTGACCTGCGCTTGAATCTAAAAGCAGCAAGCTGGTTGACCTTATGATACTGTGGTTTTATTTCAGAAGCTGCCTTCCCTCACCCTCCCTCAAGCTTTCTTCTGAATTGCATGAATATTTCATGACTAACTGCATACCATAGCATACAAAGAGCTAATAGATTAGTAATTTGACCTGCTATTTATTTGAGGTGCCCCAAACATTTAAGGAGAGAGACTCTGATTTTTCTTTACAACAATCATGAAATGAAATATGGTTGATTCTAGAAACTTTATCTTTACTTTAGCTGAGGTAATTGCAGTGTGTGGAAGAGGCAAAGGGTATGATAAGAATTCACATCTGGGAGTGAAAGGAAATCAAGTGAGCATTACAGTCAGACACGATAGAACACTCTATCTTAATCACTCCAGTAAAATACTGACCTTCACTGCATTACCTGGAAATTTTGTTTATTCTGCTTCTGCTAAATTTTTGAAAAGGATTTTAAAAAAAGCTCAAAACAAACAAAAACTCCACGCCACAAACACTGAAAGAATGAGTGATGCCACAATTATACCACAGAAGTGTAAGATAGCTCTTCAGTTGCCAATTTTCTTTTCCAGATTATGAATGCTAGTTAAGATTGATGGGGAAATCTCTTAAATTATATTAAAAAGTTGCCTGTAAAGCAATTCTTGGAAACCATGTCTAAAGATCAAATTATGATTGAGGGATCTTGCTAGTGAAAAGCATGAAGCTTTTAGACAAAGCAAAGTGTTTTGGATAACTAACTGAGCATAAAGTGGAAACTTCATCCATCCTTTTTTTTCCTGCCCTCAGAACAAGAACCATTAAAGGAGACAATTGAAGTAGCTGACTGGCATGGAAAGAAAACATTTGACTATAAAGCCATTTTTGCACATTCACAAGGTACACAAATTCATACAATTACTCTGAAGAACAAGAGAGCATTTAAGTGAGCCAAAAACTATTTTAAAAAACCAAACTAAAACAAACACCCAACCAAAACCAAAACCAAACAGTGTATTGCCCCATTGTGCAGCTGACATCGAAGTATAAAAATTTCTTCACAAGTTCTGATGAATAAAAATTGCCAAAGAGACTGGCTAGAAAATGCTGCACGGCAACATTTAGAGACACACCTATGCATCAGCACAGATGCAGGGTTGATCAGGCAATTTCTAGTTTTAGGTGCCCATTTTCTGCTCAAAGTGACAGGCTCGGAGGTTATGGTAGCTGCGCTTCAGCTGGTGTAGTCTTTTTGACTGCTTCAGGCTCTGGTTGTTATTTTGTAGCATTTCATTTGAGACAGGGACTTCAGGCACCCACATTCCAAACGTGTGCTACTTTGGAACAAGTGAGCATAAAGACTGAAGTTCTGAACTTGGTGGACCTAGTCCACGCCTACTTCCAAGGTGTTTATACAATTTATTTTCTGGACATTACTGAGGGGAGAATACACAGTATTGTTTGTCACCTTCAAATAATCCTTCCACAAGACCAGTGATCAGTCCCTGATCTCAAAGCCATCTACAGATGGGGGAGTCCTTCTCCCCTGCCACTTCAGCCCATACTGGGCTTCTTTTGCAAAGTGGTATTTACATATTTGCTAAATAAACTTTTGGTAACCTGTATAATAAAAGCTTTTTTGTTATCATCCAAAGCTATGGAAATAATCCCCGAAGTTCCTTTAATCTTAAAAGGGGAAGCGTAGCTTCCCAGATACAGCTGTTGAGGAGGTGAACAGGTTCAGGAATGAAACCTACTGTGAAATTAAACGGCATTACTAGACTCGGCTCTCAAAAACCTCTATTAGCCTATGCAAGAAAGTAGCTGCGGGTAGTGGAAAATAGTCATGGTAAGTAACAATTCTGACACAGTTTGGCTGATATTTAAATTGTAGCTAAACAAAGAACAAAAGGCAGGCATAGCTCAAATCTCAAACCACTTTGGTTCCTACAGGAGACCACTGTGCAAAAGGAAGCACACAGTCATGAAACTTTCTGCTAATGTGTGTGGGAAAGAAATCGTACAAGTCAGAGAGAGGAGGTGTCCACGTAGGAATTGTGATAACTCTACCTGGGAATTAACAAATTTATTTTCTGTCTTGTCTTATTTCCTGAATGTGGTCAAGTCATTTCACTTCTCCCTCTCTTCTCCTTTTGTTACGTAAAACTGGTATTGTACCATCTCAAGTGCATTTTAAAGGCACAGCGGAGTGAAAGCTGAAAGGAAGGAAGCCAAGGAAAGAAAGAAAGAAATACTGACCCACTCATCAGATTCGTAATCTGGGGAAAGGTAAAGCTACTCATTCCTATGCAAGACTGGTGTGATCCTGTGGCTGGCTGGAGCACAAGCAGCCAGCTCACAGGCATCGACATGCTGGATGCCTCACCAAACCCACCTGAAATGACAATGCTTCTATGATTCATTAACATCTCCAAACACTCTATGAAATAGCCAGGCAGAGCAATAATAACAAACAAAATAAGAAAACCTCCATTCTCAAACCGTCACAAAACCAATCTTCTACATCTTGAATGAGAAGAGGGGTGATTTTTCTCCCTTTGGGCATTAGAGTCTTTAGTGAAAACAATGCAAGATTTCTCCTGGAGCAAACTATCTCCCTGGACAGGGCAAAATTACATCATTGTGAATCGTATTTAGAAAATCAAGATGTCTGCCTCAAAACCAGACTACCCACTCTTTTCCATGGCTAATGCCAGGATGATACCTCGGCAGCCCTTGGTGCTCAGTAAATCAAGCAGTAGTTCAGCTTTCCCCAGTGTCATTTCACCTTTGACTATCAATCCTTTCCTTCTTGCAAAAACACTGACTTCAACAGTTTCTGTAAGGGAATGTCTGAGTAAATAGCAAGTTCCTTCTTAGCCCCAAAGTTTCTCTTTAGCCTCTCAAGCTGTAACATTTGGCACTTCATCCCTCAAGAGTTTTTACCAATGTCTCTTCTATGCCTGCTGAATGGTCTATGGGCTTGACTACAAGAACACACCATTAAGCCAGACTAATTTTAGTTGTTAAAAAGATATCAAAGCCTATGTACATCCAAACTTTCAATGTTTCTCAAAAAAAACTAACAATAACAAAGCAAAAAAACACCAAACAAACAACAGATCAGCTATTCAAATTTAGAGGGCATTGCTTCACCAAGGAATTCTCACTGAATTCCAGGACAGCAAGGGGTTTGTGCTATAGCAAGTCACAAAAAAGTTTCTACATTGTCTCAACACAGGAATAGATTTAAACTGCAACTCAAATCTCTACAGACAAGATAATTGTTTCATTATATAAATGAACCCACATCAGATTATAGCAGCAGTAGCCATTATAGTAACACCATGATAAATAGTAATGAATCCAAACACTTCCACAGCCTCCTTCAGCTCCCAGGCTCAAAGAATTCTGCAGGAGGAAAATTGAGGTTCTACAGTGGAACACCATTTGTTCAACAAGGAGCAGTTGCAGGTCTCAGACATTTCACAGCTACTCCCTAATTTTCTTATTTTCTCTAATGGGTCATTATACACCCTACAAATAATTTGGAAGTTTGATGGTGCTTTTGACTTTAGTAGCTTCAAAGGCTTCAAAAGGTCTGCTACGTACCAAAGAGGTGTTCAATACCTGAGGACTAGCTGAAGTGTAAGTCCTGCTGATGAGAGGGTTGTATAGAGTGTGTAGTAAGTCAACCACATATTAAAGAACAGGGTCTACTCTATGGTTCTCAGCTATTAAGCAGTAAATAAAAATTAACGTATAATGGCAAAACACCTACTGTGGGCATGCTTCTGATTCCTGTTCCAAAGAGCCTGGAAAACTGCTAAGAGCAGCTCAAGTGAAGAGAGTGAGAGGAGTACTGCAGCAGAGTGACCCAGCCGTGTTCTTGCCTTTGATCACTCTCAATTCTATTGTTCTGCAAATATGATTGCATCAGCTTGCCTTTTATCTTCTTCTATTTAATCTGCACTAATGTGTCTGCAAGACAGCTGAAGCAACGGCACAGTCTACATGTGGATTGTAGATCACCTTGAATACCTCATTAGCACTGATATCCAAAAGCAGATATTAATAATAAAGGCAGGCAGCAACAGACACAGGAGGCATTTTCCCAGCAACTAACAAATTTTGCAGCTGAGTTTCAGCACAGAGATCTACCAGTAGGATAAAGGCCCCCTAGTCTCCATCCTATATCCTATCTTCTACTCACTTCCAACCACTGATATTACTTATGTTATTAACATGCTATTTTAATTTACTTTCTGGTAAGAGAGAGCAGTCTGTAGCAGCACAACTGAAGAACAGGAGGAGATGAAGATTGCAGGGGGTAAGAAGAAACATTAAAACATTTCCTTCAGTTGCAACACACAACCAGCAACTTCTTTCAGAGCACCTGTCCTTCAGGCAGCACCCTTCATTTCCAAGATGTGACTCACATGGGAAGGGGATGTGGTAATGAGAACATACACCAGTGCTAATAAAGAAGTCTATGAAATTTGTATCAATCTCGAGGGACACAGCACTGCAGTTTGACTCAGACATGCAAAGAAAGTTTCATATTGTTGAGATTTTTTTTTGGCCTTGTGAAGCATTGTCAAAATAACCTCAGATTGGACCACTACCTACCCAACATTGCTCCAGCGCTCAAGAACTCTGCAGACAGTTTTTGTATTCTGCAAAGGCAACACTATGCAATAGGCTGTGATGGGAAGAAGACATGGGCCAACCAATTTCACACTATCTCTTTAAGTAGCTTAAGAACC